>JBBPRK010000782.1:0-17759 GCA_038093075.1 Boletus patriciae
TCCGAGTCAATTTGACAGAAGACGGACGATAGGAGAGCGCTGTGATCAACTCACCTAATCTCCGATCTTGGGGCCAGTAATGCTCGCTTTATCAGCGCTCGTGACATCGCGTTGGAACGGGTGTATCCAATTGGTCATGTCCCGATCTCTCCCAGTGTTGTACATCTCGAGGATGCTCTGAGCTGACTGGGTGGCTGGAGGTCCGGTGATGACATCGCCCCAAGGATCGTTGTTATCGCGCAGCCCAACAGCGACAGCGAAGTACCCGCAGATCGGGTCGTCCGACCCGAACCGAAGAACGCCAGACACAGCGCCTGGACCATGACTCGTGAGGGTGTGGCCGTTGTCGGCATCGAGCCACCTGCCACCGTTGGCAACGGTGCCAATGACCTTGAAGTTCCTATTCATGTTGTTTTGTTGAAGATGAAGGCGAACGGTTTCAGGCATGGTGATATCTGAACACAGCGGGTTTCAGGTGACAGTCGCAGTGTAAAGGCTCAAGAGGGGGGAGAGGTAGACGAGATTCTTTTCGAGGTGGTGCTGCTAGGGGCTAGTCTTATATACCTTACTGAGTGTATTGGTTGATAATCAATATAGTCTCTAGTGAATTGAGCTTAGACTTTTGTATTCGGCTTACTAGGTCGGCTGTGGCCCGTACATTAGCTAATTACGGCAGTCGGAATGGGGTTTCCTACCGACTTGCCTGCCAGTGCCGCCTGCGCACGAAGGGCCTATGATAAAGCGTATGACCTCGAAACGTGCAATGTAGGTACAGTCTGTGACGTGCCCACCGTGCCCCGGAACGGCCACCTCTCGCCGGGTGCAACACCACTGCGGCCAACCAACCACTGGCGTCTCATCCTGCAAGGGCGACCACCTTGGCAGCACTTTTTTCCATTTACCGCCGCGTACCCTGAAAAATAGTCTGAGAGAAGGTGACCGCTCGCCTCCCCCACCACCATGGTCTAAATACAACACAAGGAGGCCCATGCAGTGCCTCTTGTGCCTCGCAAGAGCATCCCATGGACTCATCCACGAGTCTGTGTTTTGTCAACAAGGATTGCCTATGTTCGCCCTGCCGCCTCGCCCCGACGCTTACGTGAACGCATGCTCCCGCGCCGTCGTCCTTGTCCTCCCAACGTGCAATGTGCATGGACCCTCCGTCCTCGATGCACACGACCCCTCACATCGCCGTCTTACCTGATGTGCACGCATCCTGCATGCCCTGGCCCTTGCCCGCACACCGTCGTGCACGTGACAGCGATGATGTGATGATCGTGACCGCACGATCCCCACAGCGTCGCCGCGGAACCGACCGAAGACGTTGTGGAACGTCTCCGAACTTGTTAGTGAACAGTCGGAACGAAGAAGGCTCACTCTGCAAGGCTCAAGACAAGCTAAAGTGATCCAGGCCGAACGTACCGGGCGACCTCCACAGCAATCTACAACAACCTGAAGATGATACGAACGACAGCGACTCCAGGATGAACATATCATGTAGAGATAGAGGGTCTGGAGGCTATAAGGATGAGGAGGAGGTGTCAACTCGGAGGAGCGTACTAGAGGGTGATTAGGACCACCATGGCGATGGGGAGTGTCAAATGAGATGGGAGATGAGGTGAGATAGGCGGCGTGAGGCTCATCCACACTGACTACTTCTCGTATAGATTACCGGTTGTTGAGTCTTGGATGTGTGCACCAACAATGGGTCCCCTCCATTTCAAACAACTCCCCCGCATCTCAAACGGCTCACCTGCCCCAGACGGCTTGCAGAAGATGCCAAACCGATGATGAAGACGCCGAGAGACCCTGGGGACGCGACAGGTGACGATACGCGTCATCCCGACGCACCCACAGAGCCACTGCTGAAAGCGCGAGAGAATGTGGCGGCCAGGTGAATTCGAGGTCGTGGAGGTCCAGGCGGTCAAACTTGAGGTTGGCGAGAAGTCGTGGAGGGTACGGGCGCAAACGGTGACGAGTCATGATGGCCAGGAAGCCCACGGAGCCCCAAGACAGTGCAGGTCGTGGGGGAGCACGCCGAAATGTGTCAAGGTGAGCCGACCACGGGGAGAGAGAAAGTGCGAACGCGCACAGGCGATCGACAACGCGGTCAATGCATTGCAACGGTCGGCGATGACGCACCTAGAAGTTCCCAAGACCCATCTCCACAGTCCCACAAAGCCCCAGACCGAGTGCGAGTCAAAACGGGCGAAGAGAGTGAGGGGCAACAGCCCATACCACGATGTGTCCATATGCAACCTACCAGCGGGGAGGCGACGCGTCGGGAGTGTCAGGGTGTCACGATAATCCTAGAAATCGACCAAAGAACCTGCCGAACACGCCAGAACATCAAGGCGAGCGTGCAGAGACGAGGGATGAGGAGAACTCATCCAAAATGGTACCAGACCCGACAAACCACCTAGACGGCGGAACGTACATCGAATTGGAGGGCCATGAGGGTGTAGAGGCGAGCTAGAGACACCGGGCGACAATGAGCTCGAACTGCAGCACCAGGTGGATGGTAACGACATCCACACGTACCCAGAACGTGTCGAGAGCGACAGAACCGAGTGCTCGATACGAGCGCAGCATGTCGAGGTATCGATCCAGGAGGGCTACCAGGCAAGTAGCTCAGGTCGAGGGGCAGAGGAGTCGGTAGTGGCAGCCAAACCGTAAGTTGAAAACGTACTTTTTACTGCTACATGAGTCTCAGTCTCGTTTAAACCTCTGGCTTGCCAGTGAGGTGCGCGGCGGTGTGACGTGCTCAAACTTAGGATGTAAGTACTAAGTACTACTCCGAGTCGAACGGCGTTTTGCAAGACACCATTTCCGTATCTTCTTCGCCGTCGAAGCCCCTCTGGCTCAGCGCATTGCTCATACGCTCGCAAATCTACTTTACCAGCTTCCCCGAGTCCGTCTGGGCGGCCGTGGATTTGCTACAGAAATCACGACCACACAACCGCTTACTGTCTTTTTCACCCAACTTGGCCACGTGGGAATTTTCTCGCAAAAGCATACCGCCATCTTTCTTCCACAGCGCCCTCGGAATTTGACAAGAACTGTTCTTTTTATTGAATCCTGCCTGATGTCGCGTTGAGGAGCTATGAACGGCTGAAGGTATAACTGAGTTTTTTTTACATTTTTCCACGTGGCCAACTCGGTCATACTCCGAAAGCCAATTAAATTGATTTATTTGGCCAACTACATACTGAAAGCTCAGTGCAGTAGACACCTCGTCAGCTCAAGAAAGATAGACAAACAGGCATGCATCAAAGTGTATGATTAATCGACTTGCGCATCATCATCATCATCCAGTGACGTACGAAAAAAGAAATAATAGATAAGATGGTTTCACCAGTTATATAATCAGCCACTGCTTCTCTCCATCAAGTTCAATTTAGAAGTCGTCCACTGAGAACGCTGGACAAAATCCCTGCATCGGCAACATGGTCTCTCTCTACCCGTCGTCCAGTCCACCACCATACACAGAATCCTTGATGGATCCATACCATCCATTTGCATCGCTTCAGGTGAAGTGGCCTGTCGATCAGTTCTGTCAAGCTTTGCATACGGTCCACGCGGATTCGAAGCAACACGGCATCGTTTCAGTTCGGCACCGGAAGCGTCTCCATCAAGGACTCCAGCATGAATCGTTGCTTCTTGATGTCGTGCCTTTGGTTCCTGGAAAGAACGTACCTCAGAACAACCCCTCTCACACATACATCCAAATCGGGCGTTTCAAAGATCGGGCGCTCCTGGGGCATGCTAGAGACGAGGTCGTTGTCGTTGGACGAGAGGACGAGGATGTGCAAGAGTTCAACCAACAAGGCCCCGGCGACTGCCTGTCCACCATCTCCTGGACCACAGAACTCCCTAATCTTCTCGACGTCTTCGACATCATCCAACTTCTCTCATTTATGTTCCCCTATCACAACATCCTCACGCGCCAATGCTATTGGTTCGCCCGCACCATTTATGACTGCTTACAGCATGCGTACGTCCCTCATCGTGAGGACACAGGGAGGAAATTGTGGAAAAGGTCGAAATTTTTACTGTTTAGGTGTCTGACACCCTCCCCGCCTCCCGCTCTCCTCTCATTCTGTCGTGTGAAGAAACGGTGGAGCCAGGATGCTAGACCCCACGGCAAGGTATCCTCCTGCCTCCCTCGCACAACGATAGGGCAGATTCGTGGCAGCAGGTCAGACAAGGGGAAGGATCGAGATCAGGGTGCAGGTTTGGAAGAGACGGCTGTTTCAGTTTGACTTGGACTTTCGTCTTTTTATTGCAACTACGTATATTTTGGACTGTGATGGCATCAGGACAGACTCTGGACAATTACTGCAATGACCCCCGGCTGTGGAGGGAGAGATCTCGTTGGACCGGCCTCGGAGTGCCACGATCGTTTGCGAGGATTCGATCATTGTCCGTTCGCACCAGCGAGCGACGACCAGTCGGAAGATGGCGGATGCTGCTCGTGCAAGCCGTTGGGCGAACGCAGCGAAGGTAAGGACGTGGAGAGAGTCGAATGCATCAGCGGCGTGTATTCCTGTGTCCCGTCATGCTAGAAGAGGACCCAGTCCCGCTTTGCGTACATGCACTTTCGAGTGCTTGCAGCTCCTCGTGCAACCGAGTTGTTGGAGATCGTATTGCCAACTCGACCCCCGAGTGGCTTCCAATTCCTCGAAGAGCGATGCGCCAGAGGAATGTATCATTGGAGCTGGCTCTTCGGTAGTCCTCTAAATCTGTCTGAATCTGTACTCGGCTCGGTGCGCGGCCAGAATTAGGACCAAGGCCGGTGTCGGCGTTGTTGTTCGACTGGTACTCGTGGAAAGCACGGTAGCCTGACGTACGGCGGGACAACGGCTTATTGAGCGAGTGGATGAGTGAGGTCGAGGTAACACCGATCGACGACGCCGCATGCTTGTCGGGCCGTGGTGTACGGTAAAACGCGAGCCGCACGCGCACCACACGTGATTCCCCATGCATCAGAGACGCCGTCACGTCCGAAGAGGGTGGAGGGTCGTCTATGTTCCTCACCTACACGCACCAAGGCGGGAAAAAGAGGAAGTAAATTTTCTACGTCACCAAGATGGGGAACGGTCGGGGAAGAGACATACCTCAACTCAGCTTCGACATGTTCTCTTATGCCACTTCGACTATCTCTCACCATCGCACATATACTCCTACCAATCACCTCACTAGTCCCCATCCGAGCACGTCCCTCACGCTCGCAGACATCACTAGGAAGGTGCCTTGGGACGACAACAGCGCCCAAAATTCCAATGGATCGCTTGATGCTCCAACTAGCTCACTCGCAGACGTCTCACATGACATCGACCCTGAAAATCGAAGAGTGATCAGAACTATAGGTCCCCGAGTCTGGCAGGCGGGGAAAAGAATCATACCTGAGCCACCATGGATATCTTCTCCGTGGCACCGCACACTACAAACGCTACCTGCCATATCAATGCTACCCCACCGCACGACAGGCGTCCATCGCGCACTCCCAGCGCTTTCCGCCCCTTTCCTGGTTCAACGTGGAACCTGCCACGACACTCGAACCAAACATATGGTGGTGCTGTTCTACCGAATGGATCGTTTGAACACAGTGTCGCTGACGATGATGGTGATTGGGACGGCGAAGCGGATGGCGATCGGGAAGGATGAGAGTCAACTTGCTCAGCAGACGTATCCTGCGTCCCCTTAGGCAGAGAGAGCGTCGACGCCTTGGGTAGAGCGCGAAAGAGCAGATCCACCGATTTCGGGGGGAGATTGGAGGTGGCCTCCGTCGACCAGCCAACGTCGCCAGGTCCTGAAATACTGAGCCCACGGACGCTACCTTCCTTCAACTCTCTCACGAGTGGCACTAGATTGGCAGGATGACGGACATCAGGTATCAGCCTGTAAGTCTTTGTGGCCCATAGCCGAGGACAAGCCAAACCGAAGGCGTGACACAGGGGAAGGTAGCCTTCAATGGCGATGCGAGCAATAAATCTGAGAGAAACCAAACAAGCAGAAGTGAGGATAACGAGACAGACATCGACCCGGCCATCGTATTGCCGCTAGCCAACATACGATTCAAAGAAGTGGAGCGGGTCGTGGTGTTGCGAGCATCGTGAGGGGCGTCGTTACATGGCTACCTTGGTCTACTGATCCACTTGAAGCACCAATCGGGCCGGACGTATTTGTCTCGTCAAGATTGTCACGGTGTTCGTGAAAGTGGTGTCGACGAAAAGGTTCACCAACTCCTTCGGCATCACTATGTTCATCGCCTGCCCTGTCTTCCTCCTTTGGGACCGATATTTGTCATGTTCTGCACTTGCGCCAGCTGGGAAAGACTATGACTGGTACCAGGAAGCCCATCGCTGCTGGCGACGTTGCCTATTCCCCACGGGCCGTTGTTGACGGAGTGATAACTCCCCTCACGTAGTTTATCCGAGTTGGCTGCTCCGTCAGGTCCACCTGAAATCCGCTATGATAGGCGATTTCACCAGCTTCTTCGGGAGTATTATGTACGCCACCACGAAGATGGATGACGAGCCTGATAAAGGCTTGCCCGCTCTTCTGTCATTGATCAGGGTCGTTTGGCAATCCTTGGAGAACGAAAGCAATTTGAGCATGTAGGAAACAGCCTCTGGAGACGCAAAGCGACGTAGTTCACCTTTTGCGACGTGGCCAGTTGAGGATCGTAAGAAGCGGCAATTACGTCCAAGAAATTCTTGTTCGCCATATACCGTTACATGGCAGAACGTGGGAGAAGCGTACACGATGGGACAGTCGTATCGTCTCACGTCCACAATAACGAGCAAGCACGACAGATCGACGGGACCGAGCTGGATGGTGGGATTGGGACGGTCCACTACCCGTGAGAGAACGGAGAGGACGTAAAAGCCTGAAGCTGGGAGGCCGCAGAGCAGGGTCTGGAGTAAGGAGATTCGTGCGGGCGTATGACGCGGGCTTGGATGAGCCTGCGGATGGAAGCGATGCACGATTAAGAATGTAGTCCGTGATGACCTTGAGTGAAGGTGGCGGTTCTGCGGTTGCGGATCCACGCCCGCAGTGAAACAGGAAGGAAACTGGGGGTGGCGTTGGGAGCCATTAGCCTGATGAAAAGCATGGTAAGCAGCAGCGCTGGCGGTGTTGCATCTGAGAGGGAAGCATGGAATCTTGGAGGAAGATAAACACGCGGGAGGAGCGGGGAAAGTACGGGACGCACAGTGCAGGCGAACCAGGACGATGAAACTGGATCGCTCTCCAGGAAGCCCGCTTTGTCGTGGGGCACGTGGCACCACGGCGACCCTCATATCCCTTCTGCCAACTACTCGAATCAACCTCGCACAGGACTCGCCCTGTCGCCTGAATCGCGGTCTAACGCCAGCCCACCTTGACATTGCAATGGCACTTTGATCTGGACAGGCGGGCCCTAACTTTATAAGGGATAAAGATAACAGACGAACCAAACTTGGATTACTACGTGTAATGCGCTTTAGTGCGTACGCCGAAGAGCCACAAGACCAAAAAGCAAACAGAATCCTCATTTACAAGATACAAGAAAACGACGTGGGAGAACTAACACGGTTGGCAAGGCTGCATTGAAGAAGATGACAAGTTCTTTGTTACCATGGACGAGAAACTGATTATCAATCCGCCCGCAGCCACTGTTACGGGTGGTGTTGTGACGAGACATAACCGATGGTGACCCCTCAAAAGTCCTTTTCTGTTAGAAGTTGCCCTTGAAGAATTTTGCCCATGTGCGTCTCTGCGAACGGTCGCCCTCTGCTCCGAATAGCGAGTAACGCCATCACGGAAGGCAGCGGAGAACCCGCGAACGTGACTTCCGTCTCTTTGAGACTACCAAGGTTGTTGAACGGGTTCCGCCGGATTGGTGTATCGCCCGGAAAGTCTGCCGTGCTAGTAGGTACCTGAAGGAAACGGCATAGCCGGAGGTACGATTCATAGTCTCTGAGATAGAGCTGCCCAGCGAACACGTTCAGCTGGTCGATCAGATTCCAGGGTGGGGTCCAGTCGGAGGGCAAGGGAGGGATGGAATAAAGTTTGAGATCGTCTGATGGTTTCATGCGTTGCGATGTGCGGGGTGCATAAACATGAAGGTGAACGCATTCGCTCGCCCTGATATCGGGCATCAGGCGGTCGGCTTCAAACGGGCTCAACAGCACGAGTACTTGGTCGCACTCATTTGTACGGGAGAGAATCCATTGAACGGGTCGGAGATATTGATCCATAGTCCCTCGAGTGGACTCGGGCATGATTGTCCTGCAGAAGTCCGCGGTCGCCAAGATAGATGGGTTCCAGACATCTGCTTCGCGAGTAGCTGCAGAACTCCTTTCGAGCGTTGTGAACACCGGAAGAAAGGCGCTGCCAGAGTGCAGCGGAGGGATGACACCGGTCTTGACGAACGCCACAACATCTTCATGAAGATGATGTTCGGCCGCGTCTGCCCAGGGGGGCAGTTCTACCTCTCGTTCGCGCTCCCGCTCGCGGTTGACCTCACGTTCTTGTTCTTCTTCCATCTGTGCACTGGGAAGTGATAGAACCCCGAGATCTTTGCAACGTTGCCGAATCCCTGGATCCAGTACCGACAAATCACTCTGCGCGTTTTTAGATTCGCAGGGCGCATAGAGATCGGCCAACGATTTCATATCTGGTTGAAGCCATGCATCGGAGAGCTGTCCGGGTGTGAAGTCATTGTTGCAGAAACGGGACCAAGCATCATGTCTCGATTTATGGCGCATGCCTTGTTGCGCCCAGTAAGGAGCCTGCTGCTGAATATCAGACCAGGTTTCGTGTATCGCCCAGCTTAGGATGTCGACAGCGGTGACTCGCATGGTAGGATCTTTTTTACCGGCCACGGCACGGATGCGCAGATCGACTTCAGGGGGCGCAAAAAACATGACCGAGTGACCATGTCCCAATTTGCGCATCCGCATGCAGCCTGAAGATCACAAACCGTGAGATTTAGAATCGGACCAACGAGTCAAAACAAACCTTGCACCAGAGCATCCTTTGTCATTTTGGGACCCAGTGTGACGGCTGCTCGTGACCCAACAGGGAGTTTAATGTCAGTGCCTCTTGTGTGTGCATGATCCAGATAGACAAGACAACGGTCTAGCTGTTGAGCAAGCGGTGACGATGACAGTAATTGAGTGATGCCATTTCGTGCGAGTACCGTCAGTTCATCATTCTCGTTGAAATAGATGGCTCCAGCAGCAACGCGGGCGATGTCGAGCCATTCTTTAGCCACTTGGCGATTGGAAAAATCGAGGACCTGTGCCCCAACATCCAATAAAACACGAATTTCGGGAACTTGCGTGGTTACCAATCGGAGGAATTCCAGCGTAGTCTGCCGTTCGCCATTCTTGTGACTGACAATATAGAAGTCGTTTTTGGGCTGAAGAAGATATGCGAGGACCTTGGCATTGGTTCCCTGTTGGTGATCGAGGTCACGCTGAGTAACAGACATGGGTAACAGCCATCGGCCATCGTTTGTTCCCGAAAATCCTGATGCTCAACTTAGTGGCCGGGTTGGGCGACATACAGTGAATTGTGGGTTAACTCACCAGTTACAAGCTTTTCCCGTTTCTCTCCTAAATCCCAACTAGATCCGGACAGTTTCCAAGGAAATTCTTTTGCTTCCTGCGGAAACACCACTCGCGACAGGTAGAAATCCACAGCTGCTTGATTCCGGGCGAAAAGCGGGAAGATGACCTTGTCCCATTGCTCCGATGACCTGAGGTTGATCTCGCTGAGATTCCGAAGCGAGTCCGGCACTGACTTGCGATCATGGTCCTTGACCCAAAGTGCGTATTCTGTGGATGGGTCATCCTGGTCCAGTAGCATTTCGAATGATACTCTCAGTTGCTCCTCGCTGAGACCGGCATAGTAGTACGATAGGCATGTGAGAATGATGGTGATATCTGGATGGCCAAACTGGGTGTGGGGTGCTGGTACGTCCTTCGCCCGATATGGAACAGCAAGCTTTGTGGGAGTTGGGGAACTGTCGGAGTGCCCTAAGTCTCTGTGTCGCGGTTGAGGAACAAGGCCATAGTCAACGCGCCATCTCCGCTCTGTAAGAGCAAACAACAGGATGTTCGAGGCCAAAAGACCACGAAGAAGGAGTAGTCCACTCCACAGATAACTCTGATGAGAGCGCTTAGCGTACTCCTCCACTCTCTTTGCTGTGTCAGGAACTTGGAGGACGTCCTGGTCAGATATGAAGCCGCGGATTGCATCGCGTAATAGTTGAGAGCAGTGTTGAAAGTTGAAATTGGGAAGCCGTCCAGCCATAACGTCCTCCACAATCAATGATATTAGGCGCTTTCCAATGTCAGGGGCTCGCGCGACCTGGATATGTGGAAACGACCCGGGTGGGCCGCATTTATATTCTACGAAGCTGGAGTGATTTCTTGAGATGACGCGAGCACCATCCTTTACAAGTCGGAGAACTTGCTGAGTAATCGTCCATCGGTCAGGATATCCGTCCATATGTTGCTCGAGGCCGATCGTATAAATCAATTGGAACCGGGAGTGAAGAATTTCGTCGCTCTCGTCCAGGATATCTCGAGCGTGCGAATCAATCCACTTCTGAAGGCTCACCCACATGGATGCACATTGACATGCACCGTGAATATTCCCACTGTGCCCGTCATGATGGCCAGCCTGAGCGGCGTCCTTTGTCCTCGGTTGGTTGGGAGACTGGCTGAGCCTTCGAAACATGTTGCCCACATAGCTTCCTCCCTGTACCTGGGGTTCAATAGTCAGCTGAGCATCAAGATATAATTATCCATGCGCACCGATATCAGCGACAGAGCTGTCTTGGCATGCTCGTAAATCGTTTTCCGACGATCCGTTAAAGGTTCGGTCATAAGTTTGGCTTTACATGTTTGCTTCTCCACGCCCATCAGTCTGAGCGATACAACGTGCTCGGGCTGGACAAGTAGAATTCCACGCTCAGCCATACACCGAGGCATGAGCTTATGTAGGTCAGAGATGTGAGGGCTGTTGCTCACTCTGCCATGGCCATCGTACTCGGAAGCGCGAGAGAAGGGCAGGTGGTATATGGGCCTGTTAGTGAGCCCCCCAAGGCGAGAAACGAGTAATTCGAACATCTGGACTGTCAATGATTTTGGAACGATGACACGGACAAGCTGTTTGCCATCAGCGAGAGCGGCAGCAGCAATGGGGATGATCACGGATGATTTCCCTTCTCCCATGTTGACCTGCATCACAGTGTTTTCTCCGGATTGTGGGGATATGATCTCCATCGCGGTTTCTGCCTGAGCTCGACGGATGAGAAAGTTTCCTTGAATCTGACATAGACCAGGAGCAGTGTGAATAGAGACGAGCATTCGGACAGAAGAAAGTCACCTGGATTAACAGCCAATCTGGGTGCTCTTCGGCATTCCACCCGTCACACCCCTCGTTCTCCAATTCCTTCGAAAATTCTTCTTCAAGGCCGTCCAAGGTAAATCGTAGCAATCTCCGGGAACGCTGAAGGTCCAAAAGGAGCAAGGCCAATGATATCAAGCATTTCTTCCAGTGTGGAGGGATCTCGATGCGCGAGGTGGACGCGAGATACCGCAAGAGGACACCTGCAGTGATCGGCGGCCATTGACCAAATCGATCGAGTGCTTGTTCATGCAGATCGGTTGTCGGACCCAGACTCTTCTTGACAACGTCCAGAGATCCCAGGTAGTTGTCTCTGCACTGCACATAGTGCTTCTTCAGCGCCTCGATGCGATTCTCACCCGCCACTCTGTGAGTCGTCGGAGAATCCATGCAAACACACTTCGAGCTGGAGTCAAGGCGAGCGAGATATTCACGTTGAAACGAGGAGTCCGTCCGAAGAGGGGAGAGTAGTTGATCCAATGAGGGGACGTCGCCTGATGGTGTAATGTGACTGTCACAAAGCAAAGTGCTACGAACTCGTAGTTCTGGTGCTGGTCGATTGGAGAGCAGATGATCAAGTGTTATCCGCAACAATGTGCGATCATTGAATACCGGGGGCGGAAGAGTGGGTAGTCCACTGGGTTCTGCAGAGATGCATGTGGTCAGATAGCCACCGTCATCATATTTGCGATCTTCTGGGGAGGTTGGGCCAGTATCATTCGAAGGAAATATATAGGCAGCCCGTCGCGCGGCGAGCTTCTTCGCTACTGCATAGTCAGGATTTTGGTTATCCGCTGTGCGATCCCAGTAATATCTTTCTTGGATTTCCTCGTATGCAGCGTTGATTTGAGGATCTTCGCCAGCTGAGGTCAAGGAGCTGTCAGGGTTATATAGAGCTTTGATTTTCATGATTGACCGACACCCAGCTGACTGCAGTAGACAAAGTGCTGCCTGAACACCCGTTTTACCTGTCAGTGGATCAGGCCGATGGCAACTGGTCATGGCATGCACATGAGCAAGTCGTTGCGTGCTCGATAAGCTGCCATCCCCAATCAAGCAGCCCTGTTCGTTATCCACGTTGTAGGTATGATATAACGGTTTATCGGATTCACTGAGAGAGAACCGAAGCCGAAGCCGATCATGGCCATACAGTTGGCCGTTCGGTATGAGCACACATCTGGGAATAAGTGCTTCTGGTACAAGGACCCCCGAAATGTGGGTTTTTGGCCGAAGAACGAGGAGGTTCTGTAAACCGAACACCGCCCCAACACATTGGTTCTCGTCGTAAACCATATCCTTGAAGTCACGGGACTCGAGGTCTTCTGTTTCATTGACAAAAAAGGACAAGCCGTAACACGGCAAAGTGACAGACAACCGTTGCACCGATGGGGATTGGACAGAGTCGAAAGGGGATGCGGTAATCAGGAGATTCCTGGACTCCTTTTCCAAGTATTTGTCGGCTGAGTATCCGCCGATCCGTCCTCCGAGTCTGTAGACGTTGAGACACTTGAAACATTCGGAAACCATTGCCCAGGTTGGGCTTCGGATGTCCACAAGAGTCTCGCAATCCCTGTACATACGAAATTGTCCAGATGCACAATCAATCCTCCAGTTCTGTGAAGATTGTTCCCAAAGCTGTTCCACAGGGCGTATTTCGATGCTCTTTGTGGATAAATTCAACCAATGTACATGTCCATTGATGAGCGCTGGTGGAAGGTCTCCCTGGAGCTTGCTCGAAGGTATCAACACGAGGATATCACTCGTTTGATTGCATTGCGCTCGAACTTGCAGGTCGTTGTCTCGCAGCGAGAAGTACACCTGTGAAGTATTTAACCATCACGTTCATGTTCATGTAGTGTAGTGTTGATGTTTACCTTGTTGCTAGACGTCATAGGGAGGGTCACGAAATCCATTCCTGGGAGATCAGATGGTTCGACAAAGAAGCCTTGCTGCAAACAATAGTTAGGAATGCTGGTTGAGATCAAAAACAGCAGTATATACACACATCACGAAAGATTTCCCTGACACGATGCGGCAATCCAATTAACAGTTGACCATTCACTCGAAGTACCCCATCAAGCATGTTAATATGTAATGTTTGCGAGGGTTGGTCCACAGTCGCTTCGGTTTTACATGTAAGCCAACGAGTATTTGGATGCGGCAACTGCTCCCATCTCTGTGTACCTGGCTTATAGCCAGCGAAAATCTTGCCAACTGCAAGGTCAACACCATAATCTGACACATCGGCGAAGATTACATCCTTCAAGATCTCCTCAAGAGCGGGAGAGAGGTGCCTGTCTCGTTCACGGAGCAGTTGTGAATAATTGTCATTTGTGTAGGCTGATGAGTTGAAGTTAGCTAAGTGCTGAGGGTAACTGCCATCCCGCAATTAGACTCACATTGGGGACGGAGTGTGAGTATAAAGAAGGCACAAGAAAGCAGAGCGTCGACATCCTCTGCAGAATGGAGGAGCTTCCGGAGAGTAGCAGGGTCAACGTCAAACGTGCTTCGACAAGTAGCAGCCATGTCCAACAAGAGATTGATGCGCTCTTCGTTCGTGGGTGCCTGTGCCAGGTCGTACGATAGTTCCTGCACCCAGCTGAATGTCTTCCTGCACACCTTCCGAAGAAGTGCGATGGCTCGGTCTGAGACCCCATTGCTGGGGCTCGACGCAAGTACCCGAGTGAGCAACAAGGAAATGGTATTCATCAGCACCCCATCAATAGAACCAGCTCCGACATCCATGAACAAGCTGTCGAGCTCGTCTAAAAGGGCATTGCAAAAAAGACGAGTCTTGGAGCTCTTGATGCCAGATCCACCCCCCTGTGTCCAGATCGAGCGGTCCGACACGAAAAGCCGCATGGGCGAAGAGGTAATGAACTTGGTGCCGACGGAGGTTGAGAGTTCTACTGCGCAGCCCCTGCAGGATGTTAAGCCACTGCAGCGATCCACCACTCCGCAACTGTGCAAAAGCGATGAATTCGTCGAGGGAGAGATCCGCGGGACAATCCACTTGAGCGGACAGGACGTCGTTGGGTGTGTGAGTGGTATAATTCACATATTCTGCCATGCCTTCACCGGGCAACTCAACACGGTTTGAAAGCGCATATCCGAGGTTGAATAAAAGCTCCCAATCTTTGAAGCGCTTTTGAACTTCTGGCTGCCATATCGAGAGAGAATGAGAATCAAGCTCCAGGGTGTGCGCATTGCGAAGTTGAAGGGCATAACGTAAGATCGGGATATTCCGGGATTGGAAAATCTCTGTCTCTGGATAAAAATAGGCAAAGTGTATCTGGACGCGGAGGGGTGGCCCTTGGCGCTCGACAAAGTGAGGCTGTAATGCAGTGACACACGCAAGCAGATGATGTCCTTCCTCTTGAGTGCGCTCATTAGAAATCTGGCTGGAGAAAAAACACAGAATGCGGGGCACGGCAGAGCGCCAGATACATACACATGTTGGGCATTGCAGTTCGAATACGACGACTTTCGCATGTAATGGTGAGGCGGGCAAGGGTGATTGGGCGCACTCTGCTAGTCGTTGCCCGGGTAGCTGTTGTTGGTATTCTTGGTGTCCGTCATAGGTGTTTGCGAGACTTGCACCTTCCAACTGTGGATTGGCATGTCCAGTAGCCTTTTCCATCGCGTCTTGTTCGATGTGAGCTTTGAGCTGCTGAAGATGCGGTGATTGGTCATAATAACGGGCAGGAAAACTATCTTCGGTGAATTTGTTTGAAAGTACCGACCATCCCGAACGTGACTGAGAATGGCGTGCAGAAAGGTACTGGTATGCACAGGAAAGACGATGGAGGCTTGTTGTCTTGTGTAGGAGCAATTTTTCCAGGAAGGATATTGGAATTTCAGGGGTATAGTCGGCGAGCATAGGAATCTCCTTCACAACCAGCTTATCGAGTGCGACATAAAGCTCAATCGCTGTCAATAGCCTGGTGGACCTGTCCTCTGAATTTCCCGAAATCGCCCTATCGACCTTTATCATGTATTTATCCATCAAGGTCTCGAGCTGTGCACATGCCTCGTCCACATTCGTGACGCGGGCAAGCCAATCGTCGATGCCCTCCTCAACCAATCGCCCAACATCATAGAGAGTAACGTCAGGGTCGGCATCATATGCCTCGTCAAAAAAGGTCCCATTCAACGACAAGAAATCTTTAAGAGTACCGCGGCGACGATGGCTGGGATGGAAGGGAGTATCAAGTAGTCGGGGGCCAGAATTTGCGAGAGCGTTGCAAATATATTCGCGACTGTCCAGGAGCGAGAGCTGTGTATCTCTGGTAAGTTCATCCTGGGAAGGATTCCGAAATGGGGATGGGCGAGCGCTCAGCTGCTCCCACCTGGCATCAAGGATCTCTCGAAGACAAGTGCATGTCTTCAGTGCCATTCCGGAGAGCCAGTCGGGGGTAGAGGAGCCAAGCTTCCTTAAACGTCGGAGAATTTGAGACGACATCAAGTGAAGTAGATCACTGGAAAGACTTGTATTGCTGTCGTCCCTTGCAAGGGTGCACATGAAGAACAGCATAAATCGTTTGTAGGAAGCACGTCCAAGATGACGATTAACCGACATCTGGATTGCGACCCTAATGAGAAACCAAAGAGGCGAGCGATGCCAATCATTTTTTAACATGAACACGCGGTCAATGTGGTTGGGAATGTGTTTGGTGATGCGAAGAACATCATGCAAGGCGCTAGTCAACAGTGTCGTATGTCCGGTTACGCGGGGATCATGAGCGGTGCGACCAACACTTTTCCAGATGTCATCAAACAGTGCGTTGATGTATTGTGGATGCGCGGTTGTAGGAAGAAGAAGATCCGAGTCGACAGAGTTGGGGCGACAGAGAAAACTGGCGAGTCCGAATTGGAAGTCCCTATCGTCAAACACCTCATTGGGCGTCTCGACGGCCGACCTTGGATACGAACATATCAGAGGCTCTGGCGTTTCCTCTACGAGAAATGTCAGCAATGCGGCCAACACCAGGCAACATGCAGTAAATAGTGCCGTACGTTTAGTCGAGGGAGGAAGATCATGAACGCCACCGAACGTTTGCAAGAAGACCTGAAGCATTGCGGCCATGTGAAGTCCGAATCGGAACTCCCCATCGTCAAACACCTCGTTAGGCGTCTCGACCGCCGGAACAGGACGCGAACATATCGGAGGATCCGCCGTTTCCTGCGCAACATATCTGCTTGGAGGCGTCTCGAATGCCTCGCACAGCGTACAATTCTCCCGTTTCGTGAGGATAATCGCGGCCTTTGGACGACGGACGAAGAATGCGAGGATATCTAGAGATTGTCAGCACAGCTCAGCATCTGTAGGGAACCTGCCGCCATACCTCCTGTTTGCATTCCCCGCAACTGGGAGATGACGTGGTCATTATCCATGTGCTCCGACTGGACGGCGGCTTGCAAATTATCCAACATCTTTGAAATGCGATGCCACTGAGTCTGTTCAGAAGTTCCGCAGACATGGGTACCATAAGCATGCGCGGCGGCGCACACCGCATGAGCTAGTGAATGATCTTTCTCGAGGGTGTAGTCGTTGTTTTGGGGAAATTTGACAGGAAGAAATACATGGGTCACAGCATACTCCAACGATTCAGAGGTATGAACGAATGCTGATGAACTCGTCGTTTGAAGATTGGGGTTATCAGCGGAAGACGTGGTAGACATGGTGTAGTATTTGGGTGAGGTGGCCAAGGTGCGTGATGCGAGTCAGGACGTATACTTAACTTGCAAAAAATGACCCGCTACTTTTGTACATGGTTTAACGCGAGCGTTCGCCAGATCAGCCGCTGATGCGCCACTGATCGGGTCGTGTTCGCGTCGGAGTCACAACGTAAATCCCTTGACTGTCAAGTTCTCTCAAACTGTCGGCATCTGTCACCTCTGCGCCGTCGCGCAGGAGTGTACTTACCAAACCCCACTGGCATGATGAATTCTCCCGTCGTTCCAAGCCCGCTACTATCGTGCCTAGTTTAGTGCAAAGAAATCACTAAATCGAGTCTACAGCTTCAACAACAACAGGTGGATGCTTCAGTAGCACATAACTAGTACTTTATCCATGTATCTATTATCTACGATTTATTCCAGATTTTTATGTTTTTTTGTTGACCAGACGGAAGCATCCCGACGTTTTCTATCTTACTGCAAGTTTTTGTCACATCCGGGTCACACAATGCCGCGCATTGCAGTTTTAATCTCAGCCATTCAGCATGCCCAGGGACTCGGGTCATTCCAAGGGGAGATTGAACCTTGTCACAATTCCGCCACATCATGTCACTCTCTGATGAGCCACCCCTCAATATACTTTCATAGAGCTTCATCCTGTACAATTTGAGGGC
>JBBPRK010000783.1:0-17749 GCA_038093075.1 Boletus patriciae
TTGGATAGCCGATTGAGACTTAGGCTCCGAGGTGCTACCTCGTTGCCACGACCCCTGTAGTAGAGATCCGAGTGGGCAGCGAGTCTGCGACTAATGTTTGGACGAGGCGAGTACCGAAATCTCATGCTTGATGGGGTGGTTGTTCGCACAGGTATGGTGGCCAGCCACCATTACTTCCTGACATTGAGTCTAAAAAGCCGGCTGTGTCCACTGGAAATCGGAGCGATATAAGCCAACCCCCCGTTGGGGTTGCCTGGGTAGGTTTTTTCCACCAAAACCCATGAAGCGAACAAGAGGAGCGCCCATCTGTCTGGTCGGTTATTTTATTCCCAGGCCATCTCTTTGGTTGACTTTTACAATGTGTCCAGACGATTCTTCCTGTTGGCCATCCCCTGCGACACGATTCATTTATCCCAAGTCTAACTGGGCACGCACAAGCAGAACTAATTATAAGCTGATTGGAAGCCCTCCAAAGGACATGCCGATTGACTCAATCGGGGCTGCCGTCCAGGTGCCGACCCGCCACTTATCCATGACCTGGCTGGCCGTGCCAATATCGGGTTGAATCTCTCACCGTCCATTGGCAGCCTTCCAGTTGGCAATTGGCCTTGGCCGTGGTTTTTTTTTGGCGAGCAACCATGAGGTTTGCCATCGCTGCTCTACATAAACGATTCAAGACCGACGCCTCTCCCTAGTCTTTGCCATTTTGTTTTTTTGACGAAACGAAACCTTAGGCTTGTCCGAAACCTCGGTATCATGTCGTATCCAGAGTACTTCAACAACGCCGACGATGGCTTCTACCGAGACGAGTACGGACGCTTCTACTAACCCAAGGTCATTATGATGCTGACGCTACTCAGTTTCCCTGATCTCCCTGCTGAGATTTGGCAGGGGTTTTCTCACTCGGCATCTCCTTTCGTGGCCTCTCCAGAGCAGCTCTCGAAGTGAGCATGAGAGCCATCCACTCGCCTCAGCTAATAGCGTATCATAGACTTCTCCCGGGTCCGGACGACCCGAGCTTCTTACGGGCTCAGCCCTCGCTTACTTACCCACCCACGCACGAAACACCTCATCCGGAAGTTTTCACAGTCACGTCCTCCAATCCTAACGCGCACACTTTCTTTGATTTCTATGGTCGGCCTCACCAAACTGATCATCAGCCCGTTCCATACAATACATTTTCTTTCAATCCCCAGGACTCTGGACCAATGCCAACTCTTATGCCAAGTACCCACCAGCCATCTGCGCCCCTTAACGCTGGTCGTTCATTGACGCATAACGGTTTGCATGGATGCTCGTCTGCTGTGAGCGAATTCCTGCAGTCCCGTGTTTGCGTCGCTTGCTTATGCAGCATACCGACTGTATAGGTCGGTTCTTCGCCTGTCCATGACGCATATTATTACCCCCACGACCCCTCGCCGTCCCACTACAATGGCTCCCAGATGTTTGTTGATCGAACCAAGCCATTCAACTCTGTTATGGGTACCCACTATCGACAAATTCGACCTCCTGCTGGCGTGGTGCAGAGTTCTTTCTCTGTCCCCCCAGACCTGGCGTTCCAGCCTATGGGTTCTCATTCCCCCTCGGCACAAGTACCACCTATCCGCCGAGACTCTCGGGGGAATCGTTCCGTCACAAGCTCTCCTTACCGCTCGGTTCGGACATCTTCGCTGCCGGTTCAATCAATCTCGCCAAACGATACGGAAATACAGCCTTGCCAATGGATGAGGGACGATGGTACTCCATGTGGGGCACCGATCACAGGGACGGTTGCCAGTATTTCACAACATCTCACTACCCACGACGTCAAGAACATGAAATACGACGCTCCCTTGTCGTGCAGATGGTTGGGATGCCGGCTCCGAGGAGACAAAAATACAATAAGACGCGAAAGCATCGTACGCCACGTTCGCGAAAAACATTTTGGTTGCAAGCGTTCCCTCTAACAGGTTTAGGTGCGGAATGTCGTTCGCTTGTGACAGAACTTGACGCTCATTTTCCTTGAATTTGCACATTCAAACAACTAGACGCCAAAGACCACGAAATTCCTGGGATTTTGAATTGTGGTTCACTCGTTTGCTGGTTTAACATCTACCCACATCTCCTGCTGAGACACGTAGAAAGTTGTCCTCTTCCCGGTGTTGTACTACTAGTTATAATTGTTTCCTCGCTGTTCTTCGGTGCCGGACCCCGTTCATGCTAGGAGAGCCTCAGGATAATCGTAATCTAATAATGTACTAGTAAAAGCGGGGCTATATCACCAAGTCGTTGGCTAGGTTGCCCAATAAGGACTACTACACCGCTCCAACGCCGCGTCGAATCCGCAACTTCACATCAATCTGCCAACATCTTTGTCAACCTTTTTTTCATAGAACCTGAACCTGCCAACACTGTATCCGCCAAGTCAACCATCAGACGGACCATGTTGTATGTGGAATTGGTTCATGTGTGCAGTAGCCGCATTTTCGAATCGCAGTGGCGGCCCGCGGGCGTACTACTCTCCCACAGTGACACATATCTCTCGTCTCCGCGTACTGGCAGCGTCCGATGATCCTTCTTCACGGGATCGACCTGATGCAAGGTGCGACGCTTCCATCTGATCCTATCAGGACTTCGAATCACTTTGAAACGAACGGAAGCCGACGTGGTGCCGGGCACGTATGGCGCGCCCAGGTTATTGAATTCCCCAAATAGGTCTATGCCTTCCAAGGCCGCCATGTTCCGCCGCCTCGTGCCCATCAAACCTTCAGCAGCTAACCTTGTCGGTCATAGCAAACAGATACCAACAGGGCCCAAAACAGCTATCAAACAAGAGGGTTCCTACAAATCGACTGGCCCTCAGTGGCTAGCTGGGTGCACAGGAGTAGCAGCCATGCGATGTTTTTGGCATGGAAGCCGTGGTATGCTGTGCTTGCTGTGGTACTGGAACTCGATAACGGTAGGGCTTTAAAGCCTTGCTTCGTTGGTTGGCCGCGGCATGGCTGCTCTCCACTGTAGCTGCGGGTGGGTATTCATGTTGAAGCGCCTTGGAAGAAAGGTACGTTCTCTAAATTATAGCTGACATGTTCGATGTTGAAATATCTCTTCCAGTGCGGCGGGATCCCCATACGCACAAGCATATTCTCTTGATGATATCACTGTCGAAATGCATTTTTAAAAATATTCTCCCACGAACCTTCGATCTGGACGTTTTCATGTTAAGGCAGCCAGCCAAGGGTTGGCTAGCAATGGCGGGCGGGAACTTTCGCCGACCGTCTCTCCCGTAGCGAGCATTGGCAGCCTGCCAATGCCAATGGCCAGGGAACACTAGGAGATATAATTGCGAGCGCCCCATGACTTGATCCCCTCTCCTTCAGTGACATCGCCGCTAGATGGTTCCTCCAGATCCACCCGCCCCCCTCGCCTGGCAGCCCGAAGAGCGTGTTTTCGATGTCACCAGAGTCGCCTCGACATCTGTCACCCCCGATGATTTTCTCTTAACAAGCAGTTTTGGCTCGGGTCCCTACTATTCGGACACGAGTCCTTATTCGACACCTGTCAACCAAGTGAATTTCGACCCTGTAGGCGTGGAAGACCAGTCGTCCACTTTCCTCACATCGAATTTATCATTCGACTCAAATACCGCCGATGCTGCTCTAGACCTGACACAACGTTGGATTCCACGGATTCCCCTAGGTCTAGAGTATGACTTGGGTCTCATGTTCGAAGGGGATCCTGTAAGTTTTTACGTTTTCATTCGCGCACCAGGCTCAATGTTGATGATCTTCAAAGGTAACGAACAACGATCCACAAACCAGCGACGAAGTTTCTTGGAGTTCCGCGCCTCCATCCTTTGATCCCCCGCCAACATCGGACACAATAGATCCTAACCTCTCCTTGAGTCGAGACGTGGACGAGAGTTTCCAGGTGAAGAGGATTAATGAAATATGGGTCATGCTCATCATTAACGTTTTTGGATATAGACTCTCGTGGGACCTTATACATTCACTCCTGTGGATATCCTGCCTCCAGGTTTGGGTACTGCTCAACAAGAAGCCGGGTTTTCATCTGAGAATCCCTTCACCTTCAACTCTGCGGGTCCCGCAGTCGGGATCGACGGCTCATCATACCCTGGGGAGAACATTCAGGTGGTTGAGCTCGAGGTGAGTCCACTGTGTTATGTATTCACCCATACCTTATCGAATCAGGTTTTGTGTGCTGTACAGAGTCCGCCATGCACTGCTAGTCTCCCCTTCGAGCAACAATTAACTCCTTCCGGCGCATCTCCCCGCCCCTGCAAATGGAAGGATGAAGATGGAACAGTGTGTGAGGAGCTAATCACCAGTGCAAGTCTCCCAGGACACCTGGCCAAGCATGGGATCGAAAAACAGCACCGTGGCCACCATACGACATGCCATTGGGACGGCTGCAAGAGGAAGAAGCACATGAATCGTGAAAGCATAGTCCGACACATCCGCGAAGTGCACCTGCGCCTGAGGCGTCCCTCTAAAAGGGTGTTTAAGGCGCTGGTTTACCGCCGAAACACCAGTTAACGATGTCTTACCCAATTTATCTATTAGATGTTTTAGAGATCCACTAGGCATGATTCGGTTTCCTTCTCTATGATCACCATGCATAGTATTTATCCAGATTTGCAAGCCACGTAACGCGATACTCAACCGGTTTTTGGGAAGGACATGTACTCTTACTCTCATTAGCGCAGGTTCGCTACACTAGAGTCCCACTATGATATATTAGTAATTTTCATCTGGCATAGTTGTACATATGGACTATTCTACGATATCTCGTCGTTCCACTAACAAATTCAATCAATGCACCCGCGACAGCGTCACGCTGGCACAACACTACCCTCCGAGCCACACAAACGCCAGGCTGCTGCCAAACGACTCAATCAGCGCGGCGTTGAATCGGCTTTGATCGGTTATTGATTGCATGATGTTCATTCGTAGCCTCGTGTCAGCGCCAACTCATGGTTTACGTACTGCTCTCCAAGTTCTATCATTCCCCGGGCCATCGTGCAGCATTTGTTCCTTCGAGGACCCCTCCAAACTTTCCGGCAATGCCCTCGCCAAGCCCGATTCTCGCACACCCCGCCGCACACTGATTTGCCATTGGACGCCTTTGTGTGCACTGGCCACCCTTCTTTGCTCCTATGGTGGACTTCTCGCGGCTGTGATGTGCCAGTGTGCTCATACACGCCACCTGGTAGTGGCACTGTCACCGTGTGGCAGACTTGGATAAATAGTACCCGTTAGTATCCCACAGACAGAAGAACAATCGGCCCTGCCAGCGAGTTCCACTGCATCAGTCTGAATTTCTCCCCTTCTCCCCCACCACTGAACGTTATAGCAAATCCTCAACTATTAAACTGGCACATACAACGAAACCGAGGTAAGTACAAGTACGAGGGCGGTGCAAAGCCACTCCTTTTGCATAGACAAGCCTATTGACGCCCCGGACGCAGGCAAAGGTTCAGACTTCAGAATACCATTTACACATCCCATCCCGCGACGTTATTGCCGATGACGTTTACACGTTTCGAACTTTGTCTCTCGGGCTGGAGACTCCACGATGCCCAGGCACGGCCTCAGTTGACCGTCTCGAAGCAGAACCACAACCTCGTTGTCACTGGCCAGGCGTTCGGCGCTAGGGCCTCCGTGTGCGTATGCCTGCGTTGGTGCACGTGGTTGTCCGCGCACTGCGACAGCTTGGTCCAGTGGCTGCATAAGTCCGTGCATCCCCGGTCCAAGTGCCCGCCATCCCCAAGTTCGAGCGAGATGAAGGACTTCTCCACACGGTAGCATCCAATACTGACCCCTTACGAACCCCTCGAGGCATGAATCCCCGCCCCTTCTTACTCTCTTCTTTTCTTTGACATCAAATCCAAAAAATGATCCCTTCACACGAGGGAGCCGTACCACTCCTTCGACTTCTTGAATAATCGTTACTAGTGTGCGGAGGTGCTTCCCATACCATTCCTTGCCTATATTTTCCCTACGACGCATCTTAAACTGTTTCTCCATAACGTTTCGTCCCTAGTTCCTGGAAAGATTACAATACGTTCTAATGTACGAATCCGAATTACGAAAAAGCTCTTCACGAACGATTATGCCCAGCTTGTGTCCTATGGTTGTACTATCTTGGTCAAAGTTACGGTACCGTCCCCGTTTTTCCTAGCTTTGTAGGCCATCGGGCTAGGAATACTGATGGCCTGGACTGGTCGGCATCGAGGCTCCCTACGAGCGTGGTGACCCACGGTGTCTGTGCGCCTGTACACCCCCTTGCACACCGAGCATAACCACTTCAATTCAAGATGGGTGCGAACATGCCTCACCAGCCCGCTCGTTTGCGTGGATGACGAGCAACCATCCCACTCGCAGCACGCCAACTCGGTCGATTTTCCCTTGAACACCACGCTGTGGGTGCGTCCCAGGTGGTTCCTGACCGCCTCCTTGCTGGAAGTGATCCATATCCTGCAGCCCTCCCAGCAGCATTGGAAGAACGACTCTTCTTCGGCATTGAAGGTGGGCGGGAATTCAACATCTTGTAAAGAAACCGTGAACGTGTAAGGTTGATCAATGGATGTTGTAGTGGTTGGTTGAGGTTGGATTTGGTCCGACACTTCGGGGGGCAGGGAAACGGGGCTACGATTGCCGGTGGAAAGAGTCGGCCTTGGGGAAGAATACGACTCGAAGTCAAAGTTCCCGGACGGGCTGAGACCCGGGGTGGAATCCGGTGGTGGTGCATGTTGATAGGCGGGGGAAGCGTAGTGAGGAGACCGGCGAGAAGTTAGATCCGAGGAAAAAATAGGGTCTATGTAGCTCGACGCGCCAACGTCAAGATACGTCGGAACAATCGGCATGGCAATGATGGGTGACGGTAGGGCACGAGGATATTCGACCATAGGGTTGTTATGACCGAACCCAAACGACGGACCGTAACGACACATATGAGCGTCAATCACACCACCGCTACCATACTGCGCATGTCCAGTCAGAGTCGACATAGCAACTGTTTGTGAGTGACGCTCAGAGATCAAGTAATGGGCGCCTGAGCTTGCGTTGTAACCAAAATGAGGTGGGGAGCTGTCGCTAGCGTGGGACGTGATCGGGGACCCGCGCAAGGTCGGCAGAAGTGGAAAATCGAGCTGCTCTGGAGGTGCAGACCTTTGGGGTGAGATGGGCATATCGGCTGGCCAATCTTTCGGGGGGAAAACACTTCCCCGAAGCTCAAGCGAGACGGCGGTTGAACCACGAGGGGCTTGATAGACCGACGAATAACTGGGCAGTTCCAGTGCATGATAGCCACGTTTAGATTCGGTGCCGGCGCTGTGTTGAGACAGGGTGTCAGTGTCGATCACAGTCTGATACTTTGCTTCACTGACAGTGAGAATGAGGGTCCGTTAAACTTGTCGTCCATACGGGTGTAGTCAAAAAACGGGTCAGACATGCTGGAGCGAGCGTTGCGAATGCGGAAGGGTAAATGCCCTAGTCGTCTAGTCGTTCGCTCTTGCTTTAAATACCAATACCGAAGCAATCCCTGAGCTGATTGGCTGCCATAAACCGCTAGAATAAGTTGTTATCGTGAACCACGAAGGGTTGGATGGCCGAATCCGGGATTTGTAACCATGAACTAAGGAGGGATCGAAAAGAATCGGGATCTTAGCTCAAGGCTTCACCGAAGTCCTCCGGCGAGATAGCGGAGCAATCTTTCTCGTGGCAGCCACGCGAAGCCACGCTGTTCCGCCTCTTACATACCGATGCGGAGGATTTCCTGGGAGAAGTACGTCACCTCTTAACCATAGCTTTCAGGCTTTCCGCGCACGTGGCGTTAGTGTGCCGATGGTGGGCTGTAAGCCTCTGGGATCTAGGGTTAGGCCCAACGCCGGAATAGCACTTCACCCGGTTCAGGGACGATCAAATGTGGAAACCGCAGCTCAGCATAGGTAATCTGTCTCTAGTACTGCAAACCACAGCAAGCCTTTCTACGAGAAGTGAAAACGCATCGACATACCTGTTGCTCTAGTGGTCAATGAAGCAGCCACAAACGTATCCCCAGTTTGTCATTCGAGAATTGGAGGCTCTGAATCGTCGCGACGGCAGGCCGACCAAGGACCGCTCATTACGGCCGCTGGCCCATCTGCCTCCAAGAAATGAGTAAACAAAAAGAAACACCTGGGCCGTGCTTGAGTCAATAATAAAACAGATAACTTTTTTAAAATGAAAATGTACATAATTGTGGGTGATCGAGATATCATAAGTTACCCCACCAGCCGAGCCAAGCATGCCGCCGAGGCCCCATCATGTTCGTGTGATGACTTTGAAAGATAAGGTTGCGGTGATCAAAGCTGCGAAGATGTTTCAAGAGGACAGCGGCATTTCGATGTCGAAGACCTTACGCACGACGCTGCATGAGAGAGAAACCATGGCGAAGCCGACTCCAAAAGGGTCCGTAGGAAGTGTAACGTTTCGCGTCCCTGGGACCCGGGATAGAGCGTAAACGGCAGATCAGAGCCAGTGGGTTGGATGGAAGAGAGCGGGGATGGAAGGTGATCGGACCGCACCTATGTGATGGCATGCCGGGCAAAAGAATTTCACGTGCATACTCTGCGCACCTTTTTTATACAGTCTCTGGCCGAAATGGCATGGCCGCAGCGCCATGTCAGCGTTACAGCAGAGACGTTCAGCTGGGATGCAACCTAGCCATACTATTACATGAGTTCGAATCAGTTCATGTCAAGTTTTCAACTTGTAGCCAAACGGACATCTACCCACCCTTGGCCGGCGGAAGCGCGAGGTACATACATGCATACCACTGCTCCACGGTCCCGGTGGCTTTTAGCTGGCACTGGGAAGCCCTCAATCGCCGAAATTAACTTGCAGAGGATTCACTGGTCGTGGTCTGGTTAGCGGAAATAACGGCGACCGACCGCTATAATCAGGTGAGGCGACTGAAAATGAAGAGCGTGCTCACAAGCAAGTAGTCGACAACGAAGAGCAAAGAGAGCATGACAAGGCACCGACGGTGGCACGTTTGCCATGACGTGTGGAAGCGAGATCAAGATTATGTACATAATGTATCAGGACAGGGTCGGCCTTCTGTTGACACTGATGGGCTGGTTGTTATCGGGGCCGTCTAACCAGCGTCCAATGATTTTTTCCGCTCAGACGCCGCCCCATAGAGGCCACTGGCCAGGGGTTGCCAGGTGAAGTTCCTCTGCCATAATGCTCCTCTCCTTGCTCTCTCTCGTCGGGCTCGCCGTCGCCTGCGCCGACAGCGGGCTCCGCGCTCGCGACAGCCATGCCCATACTCACGTCCATGCAGAGCGTGAGTATCCGCAATTTCCGCTCACGCCACCATACCGCCCTCTCGTCTGGGGTGACTTCAACGTGATCCACACCACGGATACGCATGGATGGCTCCTCGGCCATCAAAAGCCCGTCTGGCCAGAACCCAACTACAGGTGAGTTCTCTTCTTGAGCGTGCACTTGTTGCGCGACCATGTCGAGGCTGATGGCTTGCGCAGTGGTGATCTCGGCGACTTTGCAAGCTTCGTCACGCATATGAAACAGCTTGCCGTCGTCAGTTCCCTGCTGCAACTATTCCAGAGCCTCCCCGCTAACATGCAGAGCAGGAAAAGGATGTTGACCTTCTCCTCGTCGATTCCGGAGATCTGCACGACGGTAAATTACCCAGAGATATCTCACGAACTCAACATTTACCCCTGCGTGTCGCAGGCACTGGCCTTTCGGATGGTTTTCCTCCCGGCGGCGTGGATGCTCACGAAGTCAGCCCTATCTTCTGGATTTCTGTATCCATGCTGATTGTATGCGCGAAAACAGTCGAACAAGTTCCTCGAGCGCCTTCCGTATGATGTAATGGCTATTGGAAAGTGGGTCCATCATGGTTTCCGTCGTGGTGGTCCCTGGCGAAGGCTTATTTCACAATAGCCACGAATTATATGTCTATGCCGACACGTATGATATGTATGTGTACCAAACCACACAGCCTATACCGCACTGACCATGTACTCTTTTTTTCTCCCATGTCCCCAATGCCCACTGGTTGACGACTGTATCTGTGAACGGATGGTTACACTTTACGACATGCTCGCCATCTATCCTGCATTGCTGTGCATCATGTGGACCCTGACGATCATGGTATCCACTCCAATCGCGACCGTTCAATTGGAACCTCCACTTTGCCTGGATCCTCGGTTCCCATGAGTTGGTAAACTCTGACGATCAATTTATGGCCTCATTCACCCCGTTGAACTCGATAGGTACACCAATTTCGTTCCTAACATGAATGGTCGCTACTTGTCTTCCAATGTCAACATCACGGTTTTCAATTCTGATGGCGAGGTTGTGAGTGTGCCGGTTGGCAGTGAGTGGTTCCTTCCTCTATTTAGTCTCTGGACGAGTCGTCCTTTAGATTGCGACGCACTTTGCTAACTAACGTTTCTGTGGAACTGAATGACAGACCGTTATACAAAGTTCACGACCAGGAAGTGCGCATAGTTCCCTTGCCTTGCCCCGACTATTGTCCCGCTTTGGTGTCTGCAACCCACTTTGCCTTGAGATTCCTTCCGTTCCGCTATAACATCGCCGCATGACTAATATATTGTGTAGAGGTCGCACGGTGACATCCCTTGGTGTTCTTTTTGATTTCACAGGCAACTCTGCCAACACCACTGTTCAAACTGTGGCCGATATGGTAAAGGAGCAATGGGTAAGGTGCATCAATCCATACTTGCGATGATGTCTCTAATATTTTCATCATTCAAGTTTGCGGAAGCCATCGCAGAGGAACCAGACGTATTCGTTCTGGTTGGGTATGTTCTGTAACTCTCATCCCGATCTTCTCTGACACGTATAATCAGCCATATGCCAGTATCTTATGATAACTGTAGGCCACAATCCGACTTGTCTTGAACCAATGTCAATGAAGGTTCGGTTTTAGGGCCTGTTGTCTTTGATGCTGTCCGGGCTGTGCATCCCTACACACCTATCTTGATTTTCGGAGGTATGCATCGCCACCTTGGCGCACGAAATCGTTTTGATGTTCAATTACCGCATACGTGCAGGACATAGTCACATTCGTGACTGCCAGCAGTACGATGGAAGGTCAATAGCTCTGGAAAGCGGTCGTTACATGGAAACAATTGGTTTGTTAATCACCTCCCGTAGAGGCTAGCTCGACTTATCATTTTACAGGCTGGATGAGTGCGTACCTGGATCTAGCAAGGTGATGAGCGCCGCTGAGGCTTCATAGGCGTGGACCTTGACGCTGCCAAGGGAAACACCAACAACATAACGTTTACTCGAAGGTATCTCGATCAAAACAGGGTTACATACGAGGTACGTGCCAAACCATATCCTATTCTCGAACATCATGGGACAAGACGACTTGTAGTACCACACCATGATGTCGAACTCTACTTTCGACACCTCGTATGGGCGTAACATCACCTATGGCTTGCAGGAACTTGCTGTCGATTTTGATCTGGCTTACTTTTACGGCACTGCTCCCCAGACTTATACCATGAATCAGTATGTCTGTCTCGACTCGGTGTCGAGGCGTTGCACTGATGACCTGGACGATGTTTCCCATAGGAATTCATACCCGTCCAGTGGGAGTGTATTGACATTGTTCATCGCAGAAGCTGCACCAGTGGTCCTGACCATCAACAACACGCGCGCTGGGAATCCCAGCATCATCATTTCCAACTCGGATGAACTGCGATACAGTGTCTTTGCTGGACCTTTTACCAAGAACGACCAGCTCACGGCCGCGCCATTCACCGACTCGTTCTACTACATCCCCAACGTGACGGCCAGCGTCGCGAACCAAGTCTTGCCAGCTTTGAATGGCGTAAGTGTCTCGAAGCGCTCCGAACTGGAAAAGCAACTGTGGGGCCGCGGACACGTCGAGAGCCGTTATCGCACCTGGTTGCAAGACATGGACAAACGCCAAGTAGGACAGACGACCAACCTGACGCTTGGATACGTCACCACAGACGTGAGACATCTCTTCTCTTTTCCTACTCTTTGCGCTTCGTGGACGTTGAACTCACCATCCTTTTCGCACAGGGGTGTCCCGGGGCTGGCGATGACACGCTCCACGTCCCACTGCCCTACTACTCAGTTCCAACCTACATCGGCTCCAACCCGCCCAACGTGACGGGCGATACCCTGATCGATCTGGTCTTTGTCGACTTTATCGAGAGCGACGTGTTGACGGTCTTGAATGGGGTTCAGAACACGACCACCTACACGTCGGCCGACGTTTCCCTGTACACGCCTACGTTGGCTAACGCAGTGCTGGGTCTGTACGCCCAAGCCATGTGGAACTAGACACACAGATCTTGTCGTTGGATTATCGATCTGGCGGTAATATAATTATGTAGGACTCAATCTCTGAAGCGGCGTGGTTGACATGACAGGTGAAAAGAAGCAAAGGCAATGTGGGCTATATGTCAGATGCCCAGATCTAGCGGACTATATGCAAGTGTAAGAATACACGAATACAAGAACAGAAATAAACGTGGTCGCTTTTATGTAAAAGAAATAAGTTAGAAAAAGTGCAAGTTATGCAAAAATATGCAAAAAAATAGAGGGTGCCTGCTCCCCCAAAAGACGAAACGAAAAGAAGTTAAAGATTTGTTAAAGAAGACGAAAGAAAGAAAAGGCCAGCTTGTCAAGTGAACGAAATGATACGCGCCAGATCATCGCCCCCTCAACCCTCCGTCCTCCGTTTCTTGGACGGTCTCTGCAACGGATCGACCTTGCGCGCATCCAGCACGCGCTGCAAGTCCCCATACATCGGTTGACCCACCCCCAAACACCCTGATCGACTGTGCGCCCGATTACACGCGTCCACGCGCGCAAACTCGTGCTTGCACGTATGACACTTGACTCTGAACCCAATGTGCGTGACCACATGACGCGCGATGCTCGTCCCCTTCATGTCCAGTTTCGGACAATCCCGCCACAGGCAACGCGTCGTCACCTCGCCCCCGCGGAAGCCGTGAAAGAGCGCGAGGTGGTCTGCGACGCTCGATTGGTCGCCCTCGATCCACATGCCACAGGGAGAGTGGGGGAGGTCCCAGAAGCATTCGTAGACGTGAATGAGTTTGTCGGGGCGGGAGAGGGCGGCCGTCCAGGATTCTTCGTCGATGAGGTGGCCGTCGCATCGGACGACGGCGCGTTGTTGTTGTTGCTGTTGGTGCTGCTGCTGCTGCAGTTGTTGATGATGATGTTGTTGGTCCGCGGGAACGGCGTCAGTCATCTCGACTGCTGCTGCGGCATGAGGCAACGCGTATGCCGATGGCTCGTCACTCTCCGACTCGGAGCAAGGCGAAAAGTGGGAAAAGGAATTATCGGACGAGGAGGGAACCTGGTGAGGGGATGGAGCAGGGTACCGGGGGAAAGGAACGATATTCGGGAGAAAGGAAGACGGAAAGGGGGGCGAAGCGCGCATGGCAGGGTTAGTCACCGAGGACCATCGACGTAGATGACGCGAGTTGGGCGGAGTTTTCTGAGAATTGTGACCGATCGAACCAGCCCTCCTCGGGGAGGATCGCGGACTTTGTCCTGGACAAGGGGCGACAGCTTGGGGATACCAGGGGTGCGGTCGGTTGACGTCGCCTGGTGCGGCGTTTTCAGGGGAGGACTGGAGGGCTGCTCGGGCATCGCCCACAAAAGGGATCTGGCTGTCAATCAATGGCGGAGCAGACCCTGGCCTCAAGAGTTCTTGGGCGTGGATGGCTGTACTGAAAGAAGGGGGCTCGCAAATGGGGTGATCGTGCGGAGACTGTGAGGACGAGTAGCCAGGAAAAGGCGTGGCCATATCAGCTGCATAGCGGTGATCGAGGGATATTATTCCTTGGTGAGTTGTCTCTTGAAAACCACCGATTGATTGCACAGTCTGGCGATCAAGGGGATAGTGACTCGTCAGTTGGTGCGCTGTCGAACGCGTCATCGCCGGCAGTTGTTCAGCATACGTGAACGCATGAGTGCAGTCTGCGCCCGAGAAGTCGTCATCGTGATACGCCGTGGGGGGTGGTGAAGGACTCGTGATCATCCCGCCCGGCAAGAACGTCCCAACGTCCACGGCCATAGAAGGTGAGGGCAGGCCGAAAGCGCAATTTCTACCGAGCTGCCGGTCCGTGATTGCCATGCTCGCGCGACGAGCCGGTACCATGGCGTTGACGTCACAATGAAGTATAGTGGGCCCCGTCCTCGCGTCCTCGGCGAAAGTACCATCGCCTTTCATACATTGAGACATGGATCCGCGAACCGGTGTGGGGTAATGTAGGCTGTGCTGTGAACTCCAGGAGCTGCCACCGTGAACGTAAGTGGGAAAGGTCAGGTTCGATAAAATGATGGACGTACGGGTTCTCCATGATGGCCGTCGGTGCATTTACAGGTTCGTCAACGGACTCGTGCCCATGCCCACCGTATTGCGGAGTAAAGTGAAACCCGCCAAGTTGTGCACATAAAATACTCCCTTGTATGTCGTCCGCTTGGTCGCTTGGAAGTGAAGGACGGGGAAAAGCAAACGCCCGACCACTTGGCCCCCGTCCTTGATATGGGCCGGACAGCGTCAACGCACGCTCGCGTGGACGACTAGTCATCTCAGAGCTGTAATTGGAATTTTCGAGAATATTAGAGCATTTAACTACACGTGGACGACAAGAACGGACCTTGAGGGAAGATCATCACGTTGCGTGTTACATATATGCGAATCGATGACATCTCCTGGAACGTGTTGTTGGTCGGGGTCAGCGGGGTAAGATCTCGCTGGAGCTGGTTGCGAAGGCGTCAAGGCCGAGCTAAAGGGTACTTGTACGGTGAGGAGAGAGGACTCGCGAGAGCAGACCAAGCTCACCAGAGTGAAAAGGTCGAGTAGTCGAGACCCGACATCACAGAGTGCAAGAGAGAATAGTGAGCTGAAGAGTCGGGCGTTAAAAGAAGGAGCTATCCGAACGGAAGGATAGAGTGGAAATCGAGTTCTCTTTTGCAGTCAGTGGAACGACTTTCAAATGGGTCTTGGTCAAGGGTTAAGATCCAAGACCGGAAAGGTTCTTATACATTCCCCATTGGTCGGATGCGGGGCAAGGCTGCACACCAAGAAGAGGAACATGGCGTCCCTACGCTTGCCGCACTTCGACTGTCTTGCAAATCCGGAGCAGGGCAACACCACGATTGGAACAGGTTGCAGGCAGACTGCATGTTCCGGCGAGCGGTAAGGTGTTAGCGCTCCCCGGGCCGTCAAGGCGGTGTATGGAATGGCGTCATGGTTGAACAAATTTAGCCTGGAATTGATCATCAACAAAACCCTCTTCCTCAAAGAGCTTAACAGGTGTATGACATAGCACTTACGGTTCAATCACTTGAAAGCCAGGAGGAACAAAGCAATCGCACTGGGAACGGAAATTGCTGACCTCATCCAGCGGAAGCATTCATTTTACCGTAGAGAGACTGAGGCCGGACAAGCACAGGACCGAAAGACTCAAAGGGGAACACATGGCTCTCAGCGGCCTCAGGGTGTCCGTGGAGAGTGAGCGGTTTCACTGGTGCTGTATGCCCCTTGGCCCATAAGCGAGAAGAGGGCAGGCAAAGGTATGTTTGCAATTGACGTAAAACGGATGGCAGCGTGCAGTTCACGTGGCCGAGTATGAAGCGATATCAAGGAGATATCCGCCGATAAAGGTCCGTGGACCTATGAGCGAGAAGTTGCGTTCCATGGAGGGGACTGGTGAAATAGCGTTGTGAAATGATAAGTACAGCGATGATTGGTTGCCGCTGTCGGGGTGGATGGTACGCAGTTCTGAACGCACGACGTGGGTCTCATAGCGCCCCGACGAGCACGGCGGAAGGGGCGTAGAGAGCCTCATCAAGGATGAACGAGTGCATGGACAACGGGTGGCAGGCAATTAGATTCATTGGGCGGGACACACAGGAAAAATGAAATGGACTGCAACTTGTCGGAGAACGGCGTCATTTGGTGGATGAGATCCACGCAGAACTGCGTCACCTGGCTCTACTCCAAGCTGTGGTGACGTCGCAGCATGGTGTACGGGTAGATACACACGTTCTCCAGTCGGTAGACGTCGTAGGCGACTTGTTCGTAGTACCTGGAACCAGGTGACTCGTACGAGAGGGACAAGGAGGACGTCGTACCTCTTTCCTTTCAATGCATGAGTTGCCTGCGCTGCCCATTGGCCATAATTTTGACCCCGACCCTCCTCTTCGGTCGGACAAGCGGCCAGAGTGGCCCGCGAGGGAATCCACACGGAGCGACATGACTAGATGGCGAGGGAGTCGGAGAGACCCACCTACGCCGGGCGTGATGAAAGCACATTGTGAGCAAAGACCTGGCGGTGTCGGTTCTGGGTGCAAAGCGAATTGTATAACGCCAGGGCTCTCTTTTTGAACTCTCACCAGGGGAGGGCGCAATCAGGGATCTCGTACTTTGCACCCCAGAACGAGGGTGCCTTCCCGGACGTCCGCGCCACTGATTAAGGGGACCTCGGATACTCCGTAACTCTTACTTCAAATCCAAAAAGCGTGCCCAGTGACGAACAGAAGCTCCTCCCCCCCGACGGAATAACTATGTGTTGCCATCGGTTCGATGCCGCGATCCATGAGATTTTCAAGCTCTGTCGTGTCGTGCTCATCGATATCGGAACCGGTCTTTTCTGCCAACGTATTCAAAGGAGATCCGGCTTTTAAGGAGCTGGCTTCCTCCATGACAGAGGAACTGGACAGCATACAAGTTGTCCTGAAAACGATAAGATGTGATGAAGTCACGCTAACACATCTAACGCTCGGAGGGTGAAACGGACCGCGATGAGGTCCGTCTCGAGGTCCGGGGAGGTAGAAAGGATCGCGGTAGCGGTGACAGCACAACGAATAGTCAGTATGAGCAGAAGTCATACGGTCGCGTCAAAGTCAAACCGTGCGAGTCGGAATGATCGGATACATTACACATGCGATAAGTAGTGGAGGATGACGTAGGGAGGGCTGCGGGTAACAGCTTGGCGCAACACTTTCAGGACCCGTTGCACTACACATTCATTTTGGACCTCGATACATACCATTTGTTTGATGGAATCACTTGGACATTCGACCCACTCCTGTTTGAGGGAGTGTTGGAGCATGCGAGCGGTCCAGCCACGTCCCCGCCACGTAGAAACGCATTACCTAATCAGGTACCCCCCAATGGTACCGACGGTAAATCCGTACCTCCCTTTCAAGCCCCGTCCAAGATGAACCTGTCCCTCTACAGCGTCAACGCCTTCGTCATCCTCGACAGCGAGGGCCACCGCGTGCTCGCAAAGTACTATCGGCCAAAGGACCTCCAGTCCCAAAAGGACCAACGCGCGTTCGAAAAAGGTCTATGGCAAAAGACAAAAAAGCCGGGCGGTACGACCCGCGTACTCCATCCTCCCGTCGTGCTCACCCGCATCCTCTCCAGGCGACGTGATCCTCTATGACGGCCACCTCGCCGTGTTCCGCCACTCGCTCGACCTCATCTTCTATGTCATCGGCGGACCGACGGAAAACGAACTCATGCTCTACGCCGTTCTCACCGCGCTCTTCGATGCCGTGTCACTCCTGCTGCGCAACCAGGTCGAGAAGCGTGCCGTCCTTGAGAACCTCGATCTGGTGTTACTGTGCCTAGACGAGACGATAGACGACGGGTAAACCGTTAACCGTCATATCCTACACGACCCGTCTCA
>JBBPRK010000784.1:0-17730 GCA_038093075.1 Boletus patriciae
TAGCACGATGTTCGTTTGAGATCAAGGTCCCTCTCAACATCCCTTGTACGGGGTAGTACATGCCGACACACGCTTCAAAGGCACAGAACGCCCAAAAACGCACGCGCTCACTCTCCGAGCGTGTGCTGAGCGCGAGCGCCAACGCACTCACGGCGCAGACGAGGCTGCTTAGTTTGGCATGGAGGGTCAAGGAGGATTCGTTGTGCGACCCGAGCGGTGGAGGTGGAATATACGAAGTGATGGCCGTATACAGAAGCGAGCCCAACATCATGGAGATCATGAACGAAGAGAAGATATACCCAAGGGGAAGCGCCACCGTAGGGAAGGAAGGCGAGGCCTCTTGCAACGACGGCACCCAGACGAACACAAAGAGATACATTGAGCCTTCAAAGCACGTCTGGGTCAAGCCGATCACCAATAGGATAGGGTCTGTGAGTGTGTACATTGTCAGTGTATGCGCTGATCACTGAGAATGATACTCACCGTTGCGCACAATTTTCCATGCTTGGGCCAGTCGCCTCAACTGGAACGGGTCGACGCTCGCGACTGTCATACCGCCTCTGCTTCCGTAGTTCTCTGTCCACCTGGCTTTGATTACGAAATATGCAAGTACGAGTAGCCCTCCACTTGCAATGAACGGCGATGCAAACGATTTGGTGAACGATACCAGTTGGTTGCTTACTACACCAGCCCCTGTAGCAACGAATCCGTTGACGAGTGTCGCACGGCCAAAGATGGTCGAGAGGTCGGAAGATGGGATGGTCAGAGAATTGGCGGAGGAGACCAACCACGATTCGAAAACGGAAAATAGGATGGATGTAGATACCCCAGCCGTGAGACGTCCAAGGAGCAGAATGGGGAGATAGGGCACGTTGATACAGAGGCATGCAAAGGTGTAAGTGACGCAGAATACGAGACACAACTTTTTGCGGCCACTGAGAAGTGTTTTAGCCTTTAGGCTTCACCGAAGAGAAGCGTACATACTGTTGGTCCGCCCATACGCCGACCAGTGGGGCAGTCAGGCCGGCAGACATGAAACCGGTGACGAACAAGACTGCAACCATTCTTTCGGGCATCCCATACTGCTCACGGTATAGAGAGTAAACGTATGGGCCCTGGAGCCAATCAGCACCTGTTCGCCGGCACCATTAAGGCGAGCAGGCATCAAGACATCAGCTCGCTGCAATCTAGAACTCAAGATCCAGCCTACCCATGACGATGGCATAAACAAGTAGATATTGCCGCGTCAACCTGGCGAGTGCGTTCACCGGGACAGTATTCCCGCCGGTCTCAAGACGATCTGCATGGTAGTCCTTTGCTGAGGCTGCCGCCGCTCGTTTCCGAGAAGATGCGTGATGTTCGAGAAGGAGGAAGACCAAACAAGAAGAGACAAGCAGAATCAATTGTAGCTCATAGAAGGCGACCATCTCCCGGGCCTGCGAGACGAATTCACCGCTTCCTGCGCCGGTCCGAACTCCTTTCTGCACGCGGTCGCTGCTCAATGTGTGTCCCGGGAGGAAAAACTACGTCGCGCTCACTTTCGGATGTATTTCGGGAGCGAATCGTGCACCGTTTGGCGTTCGAATGTTCAGGTTGAAAGAGAAAATATGGGCGTGACTCACGCGATGCGCTCACGAAGTGACGCCCTTGACTTGAAGGAATTCAACAAGTTGGTTCGGATTCAAATTGTCAATCCCACAAATTGAAGACCCTTTACTTTGCCGAGGGTGATAGTGACAGCACAGGTGGAGTAACATGTGCAACGCCTGTCAATCAACTCAACCCCCTTCGTCACACAGGTCTGATAATGACGTGATGAACTTGTTGCATCTCGTGGACTCTCGTCCAACTTGAAACGGTGCCGACTCGATTGATGCAGGATCCAGCGACTGGCTCAAACCGAGCAGTTCATATGGTAAGTACCATCTTACACCTCTCACACCTGACGCCGTTTCGGGGCATGTGTAGGGTACTAATAATTTCGTTGTCTCATGTTCATGTGGAGCTAATCCTGATAGCCGATCACCCACAAGTCCGGTTTATGGGCTGCCCCCTCATTCGCTGCGTGTTGACTGCCGCATCAGGCGAAAGATGTGCGGGCTAGCGAGATGGTCCAGACCTCCTCTCAGTGACAAATCTTGCCGGTGCCATAGCACGAATCAGTTCGAAAAAATTATCGACCATCCATGTCTATGCTCCGCCGCACGCAGAGGTGGATAGGTTAGACTGACCATATTCAAGTTGCACCTAGTCCGCTTGTCGAACATGCGACGACGATGACAGCCACATTCATGTGAAACATCAGTGCGGGGTGACCCGAGTGAGAAGGAAAGTACGCACCTGTTTGCGTAGCGTGTGCGCAAGGTAACCGCAAAGCAACGGTAACGAGGGAATGATGTACCCCAGGAGAACGGCGTTTCATTGAAGAAGCTTTGGGTCCAGTGATCGAAACAACTTGCTGCGGCATGGGGTTGAAGTGCAACTCGATTACAGGGGTCTCACAGTAGATGTATCCGACTTGATAGCTACCAACGATGACCACCTTGTCCCATAATACAACTAGGAACGAACCTAAATGAAGCGCGAAACGAATAGTGGTACAGTATATCGAAGACAGCCTTGACACGACAGATGGATACAGCAAATGACTATGGCTTCAAAGTCCACAATGATAACGAGACAGCGAGAATACAGACGAAAGCATTGATCGAGAGGGTGATTGAATTAGCGGATGACCGTCCATGGAGTCCGAGAAATAATCAGGCACGACGCGCTGCAATAGAATAGTCATCAGCAAAGAGCTGTGACAAACTCAGGTCCCAATTATTGGAACTTGAAGCTGATCATGAAACATGATGCAGTGGAATGGGTAAAGGCGGAGGGGGCACAAGTTCATGCCCTCGGCACGAAATGCACCTCCCACCGATCCCGCCCATCCCTGGACCTCGTCAATCCCGCAAAGAAGACGTTCGGTCCGAGGAAATCAATCCTCTTGACGCCCTGCGCAAATTCGCGCGGGTCAGCAAGTGTCCGAGCTCTGAAATACTCAGAGGCAGCAGCAGAGATACTGACCATGGCGCCCATCTCTGTGGGAGATACGCTGCGATTAAGGACATCACGGATGCGTGCGAGCACATCGCATGCCCTCACACCGTGGTTGTTCCTCACTTCGACCGTGGCCCAAAGCGGGAGCGACGGGATGCTGAGTACGAGGAGTGTGGAGGCTGGGTACACAGCTGGCTCCTGGAGTAGGTTGGGGCAACCTGGTCTGAGTTGGATGCATTGTACATCTCTAGCAACGTTGTAATATAGTGGGGGAACACTCGTCCATGATAGCAGGGGGTTAAGAGAGAGGATACGGGAGGAGTCCTCAAAAGAGGAATGGTCTAGGAAAGACGTGAGCAAAGTCATGAACAGCAAGGTACCAAGGAAAAAGGGCATACTTTGGGTGCTCGATGACGATGATGCATGGTGTGGTGCAGAATTAGGGTGGGGCAAGGACACTGTGTGGAGTTGCGGAGCGCCGGGCATGGGACCGGGCGAGGCCGTCGGGTAGGACGGAGCCGAGTGGGAGTTCGAGCCAGAGGTCCATGACTTGTAGCCAGAGGGGTGATACATCGAGAGTGAGCGGAGGGGTTGGGGGAGAGTGGGGTGGCAGCGGATGCTGGGTGACTCGATGGCGGCGGCGGCGGGGGTCTTATACCCTGCCAGCCGTGGGCTCGGGAACTTGCGTCGATGTTGACCATGGTGCGCGTGACTGATAATATGACCGAGTTCGGCGACGGGCGGGAGAGTGAATGTCGTGTGACACGACGAGCAAACAACAACCCCCTGTCGGGGTTGCTAAATAAGGAAGTGGCGTCGGGGGCGCTAACCTAAAAAGGAAAACGGCGGGAAAACGGCGGTGGTGGCGGGGCAGAGGAAGCGTCGAGATAAGCGGCGCAGCCAGCGCCTGATAGCTTATCGCTGTCAACGTCGACGCGCGTCGCACGTTGGTCGGCCCATCAGCACACCTTCCTTTTCCAGCCTCTCCGCCCGCTTCCTGTGCGAAACGCATCAAAATTTTATGACACTGCCTCGCCCATGTCGCACGATAACATGCTAGCCACGCTTCACGAGAGCCAAAGTTTCAGGGGCCGACTCATTCTCCCCATCATTCACTGCAACGCAGGTCGAAGTGTCCGTTTGAGGTCTCCTAGCAAAGGGCTCGCGAACCACTGTTCTCCAAAGGCGTAGAAGTCGATACCATCGATCATCACATGATAGATGACGCCCCGCAACGTGTAGTCAGCAGGCAAATCTACATGTGTGTCACAGTGTGGTGTGTCCCCGGATTGATGGTAAGGATTATCCTCATTCGATGCCAAGTTCATAGTTCTCATGCTTCAAGGAAGCCAGAATAGTGTTCAACGTGGTGACCATCACTATCCCTCACCACCAGGTCTCACCTCATGGACGAGTTGGTCACTAGACTAGGCGCGGCCACAGCTTGGCAACAGAACTTTCATGCAGGACCAACACTGCGGTTTTCTGTCGCTTTCAGCCTGGTCAGGATATGGCACGATACACGAATCACACGCGGACCCTTACCCAGCAGGAATCGCTCGAAGTTGGGTAGCGCTCGCACCCTGTTGAGGAGGTTCTCACCACCAAGCTGTATGGGATTTCATTGTGCCTGTTCCTCTGAGTCTAATGTGTACGTCGGTTCTTATCTGTCCCCGAACCCCTTTAACCACTCCTGGTGAACTGTCAAGTTTACTTACCATACTGCTGTGCAGTATAACCTGGTGAGTGAGTTCAATTCCAAATGATGTCCATGAACAATCTAAATGAGCTGAAATGCCCTCGCTTGAAATGCGTGTTCAAGCTGCCAACGGGGTGTGTCGTAGGCGTGTCCCGATCCTTCTTGAATTAAGTTTGATCCATGCAACTTTGGAGTTTGCAGGGTTCAGAGACGGACTCCTAAGTGGTATACAGTGCCTCAGTGACCGCAGATGTTACCACCAGCGCAGCGTACTCCAGTCTGTGTCATGTCCAAAGAACGTGCTGACCATCCGGCCACAGTTTTCCCTCTGCCACAACCACACGTTGACCAGGGTTCTTGCACAGGACAATTTCGTTGGGAATGAGAACCTGTAGTGATGGGCGACGGACCTATCTTGGTATGCCAATGGCTTTCCACTGTAATGCGTTGCGTTATGGTCGGATGACTAGGTTAATCTCTCACACGATAAGCGTGTTATATGTAAGGCCTACGCTGTCCTCGTAGTGTAGTTTTCCCAGCTACAAAACTCGATCCTAGCTCCCCCGACACTTTGTCGCGCTCCATAGCACTCCACATCATCTTCCATTTCACCCATAAAATGGAGCCAGCGTATGGAGACATCTTGGATGTTTACTTTACACTGACTCGCGTTTCTCCAGTTCAACGGCTACTCTACCGGTTGAAGCAGTTAATCTGCCGGATTTCACCGACACCCTTCAGCAGAGTACGAAACGAAAGGCTGGAGACGGTTCTTTTGGAACCGTGTATAGTTGCTTGTGTACACAGAGGGGGCAGGTTAGCATGTTTGTACTCACACTTGGCTCGAAGCGCACCCATCCTCTCTGTCTTCAGGTTGCAGTCAAGGCCATTACCTTCCCTGCCTTCTTTAATCAAGATGAAAAGGATAAATTCTTGCGAGTGAGTTGACAACAACTTCCCGCCGCATAGTTCGCTGATCTTTGGCATGACTCTAGAATATGAGGCGTGAGCAAGGAATATGGAAGAGATTGGACCACCACCCCAACATTGTCCCACTCCTGGGGGAGGCATTCGGCGGGGATTTCGGGTCCGACCATCCTTGCATGGTGTCGATGTGGATGTCGCGTGGAACCCTTGCAGAGTATATCAAAGAACGTGAAGCGACGCTTTCAATTTCGAATCGCATCCAACTCGTGAGTACAATAGATCCAGGACTGTTATCTAGTTTACGACGATGTCACAGATTACAGGGTCGGCCGCTGGGTTAGAGTACCGTATGTTCATGAAATCTGGCTTCTCGTGGGTTTGTATGACACGCTCCCGCAGTACATTCAAAAGCTATTGTTCATGGGGATTTTCACCCTGTGAGTTGCATCACTTGATTGAACATGTCGACCGCCTGATTTTATATCTTTATAGGCCAATATTCTGATTGACAGCGATCATAACCCACGCATCACTGACTTTGGTTACTCTCAAACTCTTACCCGGCAGGATTACCTGAGTTACCTCTTTACCCACTCCATTTCTCGCGGAGCAGCGATGTTCGTTGCACCGGAGCGATTGTTCCCATACCATTTCCCGGATCTTAAAAATGAAGCCACGCTTAACGGCGATATATACTCTCTTGGCTGCATCTTCTTCTTCGTACGTTTCTTTGATTATTGTACTGCTTCCCATCCTTCGACTCCTAATTTGGACGTGTAGATCCTTTCTGGTAAATTACCATGGAATAAAGCAGATTTCGAAAGTCAATTAGAGGAATTCAATAATCCACCGCGCCCACCGTGGCCTGTTATTCCGGACCCTGTTTGGGGCTTCATCGAGCAATGTTGGTCTCCACGATTTCCAAGCAATCGACCATCGGCCCTGGAAGTACTTTCGTTCTCCAGAGACAGACTAGAGCAGTTGTTGCAGCCAAAGTATGTGAATGACATGGCTTTCTTGCTAGCTGCTGACTCTTGATCGAAGTCCTGCATCTGATATCAACGTCGTACTATTTGGTGCTCTTGGGTGCGGGAAGAGTTCGATCATCAATCTTCTTGCAGAGCAGGCAATCGCACGAGTGTCCAAAAACATGGACCCTTGCACCAAGCGATCGCGATGCTATCCGATAACCATCGGAGAAAGGCGATTCCGGCTGTGGGATACGACGGGATTCCGGCTTTCCCGCGGGGGAGCCATCAGTCCTCTTTCAGCCTACAAACAAGCACATGCAGTCTTGCGAAACCTCCCTGATGGCGTCCACCTTATTCTTCTCTGTGCACGCAGGGAGGAGCTCGATTTGCTTGGTGGTCTCTACTGGTTGATCCATCATTTTTTCTTAAGCGGTCGCGCCCCGATAGCTCTCATCGTAACTCACTTTGACAATCCCGAACAAATGTGGTGGGAACGCAATCAACGAAATATCGTCAAAAATACCGGGATCCCCGTTCAATTCATCCCACGTGAATGCATTACCACGGTTCGGGCTGGCTGTGATCAGTCCAGACAAACACTGGTGTCGTTCCTGGAGAAATATGCCACTTCTGTGACCCCGATTCCCCTGCGCCTCAACATCTCGTCTCTTGAGGCGGCCTCCCATGATATTGCTACCCACTGCGGATTGAGCGATTCTGATGCTACGGCATTAGTGGACGTGTTCAGCAGACCACGAAACCAACTCAACGCGGTCTTCTTTGGGAAAACAGGCGCCGGAAAGAGCTCGGTCATCAATCTCATAGCTGGACGTCCCGTCGCGCAAGTTACTTCTGACACCGAACCCTGCACGTTGGATTCTAACTCCTACACGATCGACACCCCCACGAAACAGTTCGTCATCTGGGACACCGTGGGTTTCAATGGAGTACGCGACGGCCACGATATGTCAAGACAAGCTGTATTGAACGCCGTTCAGCTCATTCGTGACTTGTCTGCGGAAAGCGGCGTCGACCTTCTCGTCTTCGTCAAGGAACGTAACAAGCTCACCACGGCGGAACTGAACTGCTATCGGCTATTGGAAGAATTCCTTTGCGAGGGGCAGGTACCAGTCGCTGTCATTGTCACCAACCTCGAGGAGCACGAGGTAATGGAGCAGTGGTGGGAAGTGAATGGCGAAGGCCTACTCAAGGTTTTAAGCGGCAACGTGATCGGTCATGCATGTATCACGTCCCTAGCGAGCCGCGATCCGGAGGACTCGAAGTTCAGCGCAAAGTTGGCGGAGTCTAGACTCACGGTTCAAGCTCTGCTCGAGGGTTACCTCGCTGATCCGCTGGGGGAGGGAAACTCCGTCCAGTTACGCACAACGGTGGATGGGGCGATAGACCGTGTTCCGGAGATGACTGTCGAGAATCTCGCGAGTCATTGTGGGTTGCCGAGGGAGCTGGCCAAGGATGTCATCAAGTTATACAACGGCAGTGGATGATCGCTAGAGTTACGACAGATAGCTTGGCTTGACAACGCAGTCCATTGAATTCCCACTTCCCCTTCCCCTTCCCTCTTGCCCTTTTGTATTTATGCAGATTAAAGTGTATACAAATGTATCATAACCCAATACCCCGGCGGTCCTTATTGGCTGTGCGACGTGGTTCCAAAAGAATTCGGTGGCGCTCAAATGAGGAGTGCTCTCGCGATGCTTCAACTTCGGCCGACCACTCTAGGGCGTATCGTAACTGGTTTCGGAGGACAAGCACGCTTCTCTTGAACATGCACTCAACCAACGCTACAAAACGTACAACTCGTCAGACGATTGATTGTTGGGCTGTGGCTACAGCAGCGGGTAGCGCTGTGGAGGCTATTAGTCTAAGGGGGGCTCAGGTACATCGGAGTTGGTTTCGCATGTTCCCTTGCACGGCGATTTAAAATGAGCTGAGGCTTTTACGGGGCCCGGGGACATATCGGTAACAAGTATCCAGTTCCCAGCTATATACGGGATGTCCGATTTGTGGCCGGTTCGACTGTGATCGGTAATAAGCGGGGTTAGCCAAATTGACACTATCGTCAAGATCAAGCACATACCGTTAGTATGGTATTTCCAGCATGCGTAATGATGATCTGTGCCGAGTTACTTCAGTTGCCGTGATGATAAATATAGCCCATTCAACTTGACGTTGGCTTGACGGAAGAGCCGCATCTGGGGCTCCTTGTGGAAGCCCGATGCGCAAGAAGTACGGGCAAGGTTACTATCTCCTTGCGGTCACGGTGATTAGCCTGAGATCCCAATCCGGGCATGCGGAGAGGTAAAAGATTTGGTGCGCGGCTTGAACGCACCAGTGCCAGCCCGCATTCCATTCCATGCGCATCGCAATGAAACGGATCATGACCTAGCGCCATTGTTGGCCTCGTTCTGATTCCACATCTTTCTCGTTCGCAACCAAGTTCCTCCCCTTATCCGCCGCCTTTCCCGGCTAGACCCACCACACCGACGAAAGTATCTGCGGGTTCAACCAAAATTGAGGCGCTGATCCGTGTAGGTAGACCTGGCCTTCAACCGGTATCATCGGATACCCCTGTGACCCGCCCGCTCGTCTCTTCCATCCAAAACCAACCTCCGAGGATGACCAAGGTCCCGATCATCGGGTTTAGATCATGTCTTGCGGATCACCTCGGAGCGCGAATACAGCGCGGAAGCCCGAATCTCCGAGTTCAGATGTTGCTTGCGGGTGGCTCGGGGTAAGGGCTGGGAAAGAACATCCGCAAGACGCATCCACCAGACGGCAAATTCCCAACTCGGAACGATAATTACCGGACGACGGTGACGCACGCTCGTTGACGTGGTTATTGTGGTACGTCGTTGATTCTGGCCTCGATCTTCTTCCTAGTTCGGCTACGTAGTACCAGAACGGGTGTTGAAAATTTGACGGAGCCAGATGGGGATCAGGAGAGGCGGTGGAACGCAGAGTCCCCAGACTGAACCGCGATGGAGCTATCACAAATTATTGCCAGGGAAGCCGCGAAGGCCAGTACTGCATGCCATGACAATAAGACAACTAGGTCGATATCGTGACGCATATGGACAAACCACTATATCAGTGTATGGGATCGTATAAAAGTTGTCACGAGCGACAAGGAGAAGCTTTTGGGATCAGAGGTAGCAGCCCCCTGGGTATCTGGTGCCCGAGTAACTGAGTCAGTACTGGTTGTCTCGGGAAGCCCAACGCAGGAGATTTGCAGAAAGTTGTCGGTGTTCAGCTTCATCCACGAGGTTTCATCGTCTCCCCCATCTTCCGAGTAGAGTAGAAAACAGATATAATCTGTTCCAACAACCAACCTGCCTTGCTCACGACTTCGCGTGCCGTGATGGTTGATAATGCACGCCGAGAGTTGTCGCGCGCCACGGATGACCCGAAGGCGTGCCGCCCCGCATTCCACAACAATATTCCCGTACTTCCCCAAAGAGCCTTGCTTGTCCAGTCGCGATTTCAGGTTAACGAGGAACGTTTTGCCAGGCCCCTCCGGATCCACGATGGAGCAGATCTCCATCGGAATAGGAGGTAACGACTTCAGGGACAACCCGTATGGAGTGATTGTGAACTCTTGCGCCCCGGCTCTACCTTCTGCCATACGAGCCTCGAACCTGGGGTATGAGGCGGGGGATAAAGGGAGAGCAAAGTGGTCCATGGAAGGTTGTCCGAACCACGCGAAAACGTCCCAACTAGGCTTCTTTGCCGCAATAGCTTCGACGAGGCGCGAGAAAGCCCTGTGTCCCTCCCCATAAGTTACTCCAAGGTTGACATGCAACAACCCTACAAGAGAGTACGCCCTATCTTCAATCCGAGTCGTCTGTCGCTTCGACGCCCAGGACATGATCTCCCAGAAACTATGTCCCTGGACTCCATGGCTGTTGTCGGCAGCGAGCACTGCTCTGGAAATTCCAGTGATATTCTCGAGACGAAGAACTATATCGACGGATTTTCTATCGTCGTCGATTCCAGGAGTGATAAAGGGCCGCCAGTGCTTGTCATAAAATTTGAGTCGCTTGGGGGCTAAGAGCTCCTGAAGGGTCCAGCCTCGTGTGAACCACGGCTCACGCGGCCAATCCGCATCCGACGTGGACTCTGCGAGGTAGACGATACAAAGGTAGGAGTTCGCATACCACCTGTACATCGCATGGATTGCCTCGCTGAGCTCAGCCGCGTTCGTTTTATCTATACAGCAAGTATCGACCCAGGCTAGCTTGTGTCCCAACTTGCTGGACGTCTTGCAGAACTGGACGAGTTTCTTGAACCCGGCTACGTATCGTTTCCCACCAGAAATATCCTGAGAAGTAGGTTCACCGGCGGTCTCGTCCCAACGATGAGATAATATGACATATTGTACAACCTCTTGAATGATTTGTCTGAGCACGGTCTCGCGCTGAGGCTGGTACGTTGCAAAGGGATCGCTCTGGAAACCTCTAATCCGTTCTTGGATTTGCTCTTCAGTGACGCTTGCGATCTCATCTTGGAAGACATGAAAAACGTCCTTTCGTGAGACGAATTGCAGCTTCGACGTATCGATGAAGCGTGTAGGTAGTTCATTGTTGATATATTCTTTGAAGGCATCGGCAATAGGACCAGTTGGCTGTTCGTCATCATTGTTAATTGAAGAAAAATTGAAAACTATTCATATCTGATTCCTCACCAGAGACTTCAACGGCTTCTCTTTCCTCCTGTACCCGAAGATACCCCTGAGAAATATCATGGTGCAGGCAGAACCCTTTGGGCAGTGGCGAGCGAGTTCGTAGCAACACGCCGAGATGGGGAAGGGGGCGCCCTGCGGGGCTAGACCCTGTGTTCGAAAAGTCTTCAACATGGCCCCATGACAACGAAACTAGGAGCATTACAACAAGTCTTCGAGGTCAATTGACCCGTAACAAGAAGCCAGTGGAATTAGTTGTTTTTTAAACGTATAGTGCTGATGGACTAGAAAAGCCAACGAGGGCAGCGGAAACCCTGCTGGGGGTAATGTAGTCATGCCTTCCATGCAAGGTAATTAAATGCATGCCAGTGTGAGTGGGGAGAGTGGCATAGAACGATCAGAAGGGCAAATGATAGATTAATGCGGAAAGCAGGACAACCGTGCTCTGTGACTTCGTCCATAACCGGTACATAAGGAATGTGACGCTGACTAAAGAGCACGGTTCCATAATTAATGAAGTGAGCTCTAAGAATTTTTCAAAATTAGGCCGTTTCATATGTGCGTGCGAATTCCCCTCCTTGATACTTGAAGCCCCCGATAATCGTGGGATCCAACCCACCGGAATGCCGAAGAGTCATCCACAAACGTCCGCATTGATTTGTCGGTGCTGCGAACCCAGCCCGACGAACATTGGGCCCGCGCGAACCGCCGGCGAAGTTGGAACATACGGGTCGAGCACCACGCCACACGACGGGAAACAACCCGCGAGGAATGGCCAGGCAGCAGGTGATGAGTCAACGCGAGCGCTTTGACGAACTGGAACGCAGTGTGGATATGTCTGCGGACGATACTTCTTCCATGGCAACAGCGAACGTATCTGTGGACGAACACTTACCCCAAACGCCCAGCGTGCCGCTCGGAGGCGAGCGAAATCGGTCAAGTGACAACCAGAGCAGACGGAGACAAGGTGATTCTGCAATCAACAACCTAGACAGAGACCAAGCCAACAAGTTTCATAACAGCACGGGCGCGTCGGGTGCGTCACGCGACTGCCCAGATGAGCCGGACAGTGACGACGAGTCCAGATCGACGAGGCCTTCGAGAGACACTGGGGAGGACGCGACAGGCGACCATCGCGCGTGTCCCGCAGATGGGCCCACAAAGCTGCCCAACATGTGCCAGATCGCGAGTCGAGGGTCGAGACGAGCAAGTCCAAAGGTGTCGCAGAGGGTACCGAGATTACCGACGAGCGGGGTAACTAGCGGAGTCTAACCCCAACATACCACCCTGAACGAGGCTGCTAGCTGGTAGGCCAGTCAGCCGCATCAACGTTACGAACACAAGCCGGAACAACGTATCACATACAAACGATTGCGATGCTATCGGATATTCATCGCAGAAAGGCGATTCCAGTTGTGGGATACGACGGGATTCCAGCTTCCCTGCGTGGGAGACATCAGTCTTCTTTCACCACATGCAGTCTTGCAAAACCTCTCTGAGGGCGTTCACCATATTCTTCTCTGTGCACGCAAGGATGGGATCACCACTTCGCCTTGGTAGTGCCCACCGGTTGATCAACCGGTTTTTCTTCAGTGGTCGTGCCGCAGTAGCTTCGTCTTAACCCATCTCGACATTACTGATGAACTATAGTGGGAACACAACCAACACATTATCGCGGACAGAACCGGTATTCCAGTTAGGTCCATTCCATGCCCCACCACCGTTCAAGCTGGTTATCACCAGTCAAAAAAAGCATTCAAGGCACTTTTGGAAGACTATGCCACTGATGCAACCCCGATCACCCTGCGTGTTGATCCTTCGTTGCATGACGTAGCCTCTCCCGACGTCGCCACCCATTCTAGATTGAGTAGCCCCGCGGCTACGGCCCTAAGAAATATTTTGACTAGACCACTTCGCCCCTTGAATATGGTCTTTTGCAGAGAAGCAAGGATTCCCGTCCGTACAAGGTCGACACCGGTGTGCACAAGTTTCTAATTTGAGGCGGTGGGTTTTAACGGATCACACGTCGGCCACGATATGTGCGGAGAAGCTATAGAGAGCGCCGTTTGACTGCTTCATCGCTGATATCGGGAGGGCGGCGTCGACCTGCTCTTGTTCATCAAGAAACCCGGCGAGCCTACTCCGTCAGAACTAAACTGCTATAGGTTGGTCGAAGGAAAGAACTCCTTTGCGAGCAGCGAGTCCCGATGGTTGTCATTGTCGCCCACATCGAATACTGCGAACCAATGCAGAAATATGCGGTGAGGACCACCTCGATGCTATGGATTCAAATGTGACAGGTTACGCGACTCGCGATCCGGGGATTTGAAGCAAACCAATCTATTGTTGTATTCTTGGCTGTCGGTTCAGACTATGCTGGAGGGTTACATCTCTTCCCACAGCACACTTGCGAAGGTGAAAGGAACTTCGGCCAAATCGCGCAGACCTGGTGGGGTGGGTAGAACGCCAAGGGAGAGGTCTGTCAAGAACTTTACGAAACGGTATGGGTTGAGGGCGGCGGCCAAGAATCTCATTAAGCCGTACTATAAGGACCATTGGATGTACTTCCAGCTCGAGGGAATCTCGAATAGCAATCACTTATAATATCATCCTTGCATGACCCCTTGAGGATATTCTCTGCTGAATGAAGATGCAACCCATCATCGATACGCCCGTTTTATACACGTTTCCCACACGTTGCCACGGTGTTCGAATATCGGTGTCACGTCCGCTTCCGGTTTGGGAAGAAATATGCCAAACACGGTGTCAGTTCTTGATTTTGGATCGTATGGGCCGGGAGAGAGATGGGCCACTGCGAGAATTTTCAACAGCCTGAGTGGTTCACGGACATATCCGACAAATCGCTGCCATCCTGGACATTCCAAAGGCATATACATACCTGTCACTGGCAGATATCATTCCCGCTCATACGAGCTTTGCAGGTCCGAGTCCGGTTAACTTACGGTATGGAGGTCTCAGGCTGGGTACATCGTATCCGAGTCCCCCTTCACGCGCTTCGCATGCCGAGCGTCCGCTGGCGCTTGTTCTTCAGGGTAGAGATTAATTGGCGCCTTAGCTACCTCGACAGCACTTGGACTCGCATCTGCCAACCCTTGGGCAAACTCTCCTGCCCAATCTCGTCCGCATAGACGACATCTGGTCCGGGAACGGCGGCATCACGTGCGCGCCCCCCCCCCCCCAAACCACTGGCAACCCCAAACTGACCAGTGGCCCTAGGCTAACTAGTCTCGTCACCAGAGCCGTTTTCGGATGCTCGGGGTTGAAACGTTGACACCCGGCGCTGCAGCGCTGCAGCCGCGTCCTGGTCATCGGAAGATTCTGACGCCGTCAGGGACGTAGACCAAAACGGCTAGCACCGAGACTACCGATGCCCAGACTTTTGCCTCTGGCTCCCATTGGCTGATCCGAGCCTTCTAAGCGATCCCCAAAGTGTCGGCTGATTAGTAAGTGCTCAATCGCCGACTCAGAGTCGGAGTCACGGTGTTCATTCACCCTTTGCCGAGTCCATTGTTTCAACTAGGGAGGTCCACCACGCAACTAGTAAACGCTAGGATCATCCCCATCAAACCGCCGAGATCCGTGGCTTACCTGTCTGTGAAGAACAAACAATGCAAGACTGTGATTTCATTTATAATGACGGATCCGCCGGTGGGTCTCAAGCGGAGCATGGTGCCACGCAACACTACTCATCACCCGTCAGCACCCCTCGATACCAAAGCCAAAAATGTGATCATCTTTGGAGAAACTGGTGTCGGCAAGAGTTCAGTGATCAACTTGATGGCCGGTAGTGACGTCGCGGAAACGTCGTCCAATCTAGAGGGCTGCACGCTGCAAGCGACAGAGTATTCTTTTATTCTCTCAAGCCCAAAGATGCTACTCCGCGTCTTTGACACTGTCGGGCTCGAAGAGTCAGAGATAGATGTCAAGCCGTTCATTGGTGCCCTAGAAAAGGTCCAGAAGCTCATTACGTCCCTGCGTAATGCTGGTGGCGTCGATCTCATCCTCTTTTGCGTCAGGGCAGGGAGATTCACCGCTGCGATGGAGCGAGATTATCATCTGGTTTCCGAGGTTTTGTGTAACAGTCGGGTACCCCTCGCGCTCGTCATCACTCACCTGGAAAACGAGGAGGTCATGGAGAATTGGTGGGACGGGAACCAAAAGACGTTCGAAAAGTACGGGATCCGCGCTGTCGCTCATGCATGTATCACCAGCCTTCCTCCTCATGTGACGATCTATGCGGAGAAACGAGTTCAATCACGGCGCGCTCTTCAGAAACTGTTTCATGATGCGCTGAACAGTCCCAATCCCTCCTACATGCAAGACATACGAGACTGGCTTGTCACCTTTATCGAGAACCTGCTTTCGCTCTTGACGAGCAGAACGAGGAGGAGACACATAACGAAGAAAGTCGAAACATATTGTACGCTTCCTCCTGGCGGGGCACAGAGATTGGCAGAATTGATCATGCAAGGGTAATATTTGACGCGGCAGTGTAGCATGTCCGTGCCAGTGGGTCCTCGAGTGTATGGGATACGTGAATCGTATCCTTTGCCTGATATATGTATTATGATTTTACCTACCAACGTTGATCCCGGCTCAATCTTTATTCCATAGTAGTATTTGTCCTATATTCTTCTTCTTCACTTTTATTGGTATATATTTGTCTTTTGGCGTCTTTGGTCTGAGTGTCAAAAAGCGCAACAAGAGAAGTCGGGGCACGCCAACTAAGGAGTCGTGACGATGTATCGTTGGTGGTGGAACGTACACCCGAGTGCATCATTGGAGACGCGCGCAAGTTTCTGGCCGGAAATTTGATGGACGACTTGCCGACACCAGTTCACCAAAGATGATACTACAATACAACCGGTCATAACCCATGATGCATAAGATTTGAAAGCAAATGGGGCACTTATGAGTCTCCTGCCAAAGGCCCTGCTGGTAAAGCATATTTCTCATAATACATGGCCTTTTGGCGGTCCCGACCATACGCATTACGACTGATTGTACTGTGTTCGGAGAAAAGGCATCGGCAGCGTCTCGCGATGAAAACCGCGAGTAGATCAAAAGAATAAAAACCAGTTCAACCTTTACCTTTTGTTCGTCGTCCTGAAATTGGCTTGGGATCTGTGGACGGCCCCGAGCGTACGGAACCAACACTCGGAGCGGGCAGAATATAGATGGATTGTGAATCGGAGTCTGCATCCTGGTAAGGAGGTTGGGCACACAGATTCATTGACGATATATGCTGATATAATTCTTTATTGCCATGTCACACAAGTGCGACATATAAGAACTTTCGAGACGTACCTGCGCCTTGCATCCCAAGTATGTAAGCGAGTCTTCCCAGATTTCTCCTTTCATCACCAGGTGCCCTCAATCGGAACTCGCAGTGGCTTGTGAAGAGTCGCCAGGGGATATCGCATGTCTTCGCAGGGGCCAAAGACGTACTTCGGTTACGATGCGGCGCCAGAGGTACTGATGAAAACGCCCTCTTGCGCCTCTGTCGGATAACTGAGAATCAAAGACCCCCGTGCTGTTCACAAGAACGCCGTCGCAATGCCGTGAATGGCTCCTGTACCGATGACGAAGCCGATCTGCATTCGGGTGGATGTTAATAGCCATAATGTCTTGAAAGCAAAACGAGCATTATCACTAACCCTTGGTGATTATGACGGGAAATCATGATGCAGAGGTACGAGCTTGCATGACCAAACGTGCCCAAGAAGAGCCACCATTTCGCGCGAATCTTGTTGTTCATCGTACCTAGCCAAACGTCAGGTTCCTCGCATGTGTGAATGGACGATAACCCTGAAAAATGTGGCGTGATAGAGTACGCACGTCGAATCCGCGGATGTCGTTGAGTTCATTTGTCCACCACCGTGGCCGACACCGTCGAGGCGTTGAGCAAAACGTCCATCCCGTTCCCACGAGCACCAAGGTGTAAATGACACCCGGGCCTACTAGTAGAGCTGTTGGAGTTGGGACACACTGGGATGTCACCTCGCGTCATGAGTCACGGTGAACGGCCGGGACAACATGGTTACTGGCACACCGGGGATTATGACATTTTCACAATGTTTAAAGTATATTGAAAATAGTAAACAATAATATGAAATTTTTCTTCCCATTTTTCATGCCTAAAAATTTCAGACTGCTATTGTTAGGAAAATGTTCAATGAAATATGTACTTTTGTGCAGTATATCATGACCACGAAAATGTCAAAGAAAACAATAAATTAAGGGGAATCATAAAGTTAACAGAAAATTTAAAATATTGTTAATGCCTTTTCTTGCAGCAGACACTAGAACTTTCGGGCTCGCAAAAATGATGGATGAAATATGAAATTTTGCATTGTCTTTTGTGGCAG
>JBBPRK010000785.1:0-17713 GCA_038093075.1 Boletus patriciae
ACTGGACCTCACTGACACACTGGAACATCAACATGCACACACCATTCTCATTGCATGTAACACAAACATGATTGTAAGTACATAACAGAGGGTAGTCCAAGTCTAGTCAAGATGTGCAGTGAAACTGCGGTGCCTGCCAGATGTAGCCGACACACCAGTATTGACCGCCGGGTTCCTGGCATTACCACGATTGTTGATTAGCCAGTGTCGTGAATATAAAATAGAAATAAAACAAATTTACCATCCTTGAATGGCTACACTCTTGATAATCTTGCGGAGGCTCCAGAGGCGGCGAGGCACATTCTTGATGTTGCCAATCATTTCCGAGAATTGTTCATGGACCTTGGAGTAATCTTCATAATGAAACTTGTTGGCAATGCGAACCCCAGTCGAATATTCATCCACAGCAGCAGTAAGCTAGAAGTTCAGAGATAAAGGGGACAAAAAATGAAAATGAAGGGAAAAAAACTTACCGTGGTCACGGTAAAGGCCAGTGCACCAGTAGGAAGGTGCTTGTTGAAAATGTCAGGGAACGAGGCTGCAGGACACAACTTTCCAATGTAGTAACCTATAACACACAGCTCCCGCAGCGCCAGGCTCGAAATGTTGTCAAACTTGCCCTATAATATGTTCGTGATGTTAAATCTCACTGAACCAAGATGGTTCACTCACCTTTTCGTCACACTTGCCATGGATGTACTTTGTTCCCTCTGTCAACTCGGCAAACAAATTCAGGATGTGATCCAAGAGCTCTTGAGGATTACCGTACTCGCTCGGCTCCCAATCCCAGTTCTTCACAACAATCTGTCATGCAATCTTTTTGATGTCCGAGCGAAAAGTTCCTCGATCTTCAAAAAGCTTGATGTTGCGAAGTTAGTAGGAAAACCATTTTCTAGGGAGGACGTACGAAATTGCACATGTGGCACTGATGTTCTTTGAGGAATGCCTCGTCTGGTGGCACACTGACTTCTTTCTAGGCAACAAACAAAGAACACTAACTAGAATGCTCTCCAGACAACTGCTTTTGCCTCCACGGATAGAACACTATAAGCTAGGGAAATGGGATCTCCTAGGCAAAACAGTCCCAGTAACTCTAGGATTGAGTCAGTGGATAACTTAGATGATTGGACTGGTTAGTTGGATGGATTGTTGGATCCAATGAATGTTGGTTGAATGGTTAATTTTATGTCTTTTTTGTAATCTACTTAGGATTGTGGTGAGGTTCCTGTTGTAAAATGGCCCTAAAACACTGGATTGTTGTCTTACATAAGTGAATGACCATCCAATGAACTGCTATGTATCATTGCGCAAATCAGTGTATGTCTCAATTTGCGCTGGTCACATGATAGACAGTGAGTTGCATAATATCTATACCATGCTATGTGAGAGTGTTTCCAAAATATGGCAAGCTCACTTGGGCAGACTCATTCTGTGATGAGTGCATGACATGGATTTCCCATGAACGATGTCCTCTTGATATGATAATGTGACCCTCACCCACCTGGATAGCTACAGTAGTATGCATGACAAGGAGAGCTTTTGTATCACACAATGGGAATGTAATGCGCAAAATAGCCATGTAGTGAATTTGCGTAACTAATAGTTGGGGAAATGATATGCACAATATGCACAAATATGACTATAATGTAATTTGCACACAACTCAATACAAATAATGGACAAAACATTAAATAAAAAAGGTCTGGAAAAAGAAAGCCATGTGGCTCCCACGAGTCGAATTATATATGGACTAATGTCTGAGTGGCTGTTCATCTTTGCATGGTACATCTTACAATCACTGATCGATCGCACAACATGGTGTCGAATCCTGCATTAAGACTTCGAATGTGGACATTGGAAGAACTGGCTGAGAAAGATACGAAGGCTGAAATGCAACCAGGGGGTGAGTAGTGTTTTTGATCCTGGGAGTGATGTATTGGCACTCATAGTGATTACATCCAGTCACGCAGAAAAAGATACAGATTTGACAGACGACGAAACATGGAATGGATTGGGGAGCATGAGGAAGGAGCAAAGAAAGTTAAAGACAAAACACCTGGAATTGGAGTCTGAGGTGATGCAGAAGAAGGAAGAACTCGAACTGATGTGGCACAGGTATCAGTATTTGCGGAAGCAATATGAGGACACACATGTGCGATCTGCAGACGAGAGCGTGGAGTCTATATGTGAGGGCATGGTGAGGGAGAAAGCAGTAATAGATGTGCTGATGAAGTATGGGGTGCTAGAGATGGCAGGCAGGTGTTTGATGTGAGTGCCAGGTTGTGTTTTTTTGAGCGCAAGCATTAACGATGTCATCGGGAATGGGACTAGATGCCCTCACATAGCATGAGGAATGATCTCCTGGTGTACTTTGCATCGCATAACTGACGTCATTCTCCGAGTCAGGATTTCTGCCATGTCAGTGAATGTGCCATGTAGGCACGTCTTTTGTGTGGAGTGCATCATCCATAGGTGGGCGAAGCATGTAATGGGGCCTGGAAGCATGACAAAGTGTACGTCATTCGATTAGAAGATTGGATTGGATTGTTGGCTTCCAACGACCGATGTCTATACACAGAGATGGAGAGAAGTTGATCGAGAGGTTCGAGAGATACTGGCTCGGCCTGGATACAGCTGAGGTTTAGGGCCAAGAACTATCTTTCAGTGGGGTTCATGAAGGACGAAGACAGTCGCATGGCCCACAGACTTGCCAAGTCTCCAGAGCGACGCAGACAACCGATGCGGGCGGCATGAACATTTGGAAGTATGCTCATGGCCTCACAAGAGTCAAATAAAGCTAGACTGGATTCCGATGGGGATGAGTGGTCACCAGATGGAAACATGAAGCTAACATCATCTTCATCTGACGGACACTCTTCCGAACAGAACAAGATGGGATATTAGCACAATTGATCAATGTAATGTACTTATATTTCACCTCAGGAATGCGCAAAATCACGTATATTGTGATTTGCAGAAATGGATACCACATAAAAACAACATCGTCAAACATCCGCAAAATCAAAGAGATACGAATTTGCGGGAGTGTCAACGAGAAAACAGATCTCGTCTGTGTGCAAAATAGGACCAAGGCTGATTTGTGACTTCCAACACAGCAGCACATACAAATTGATTAGGAAATGCCCATGTCGGATGAATACAAGAGGACGGTAACTATATCCACACATGGAGGCAACCAGGGCAAGCATAGTATGATTTTTCTAGCCATCTTGGCCAGATGAGCTCCACCACATTTGCCACCTTCCAATCCTCGTCAATGTTGACAATGAGACCATCTTTGACTTCGCACAAACCATTGATTGCCTGGATGAAATGACCATTCCCTCGGAAACCATGAGGCCCTCCTCTTGCGATGGGTGTGATTCTGAGGTTGTCGAAATGTTTATTGAATGAGGGGAGGATCGTGGTTCTTGCCTTGTCCATAGAGATGTCAAGGCGTTGTTGACGAAGGCAAATGAGGTGGTACCAGCGGCTGCAATCATGGCAGAAGTGCTGTTCATTCAGAGGATTGTAAAATCCCGGCCTGCAAGGAGGGTCACCACATTGATCGTAATGCTGAAAATGAATAAACAACAGGGTTGACGAAGACAATGTGATGCATACTCACTGTGAGATCGATGCTCCTTATGGTCTCTTCTCAGCCGGGACTGCACGAAAGACGGACGTCACATGTCCATCGACAGAACAAATTGTGTTTGGAAGAAACGAATGAATCGAAGGATGAAGATTCCTGTTATTTATGTACGTGGACACAACCTTGATGGACAGTGAAGTACTCATGAGAAGACTTGTGCATTCAGGATAGGAACTACATTACTGATGACATGAATAGAGTCTATGAGTGTGACATGGTCGCTATCAACCACCTCGTTCTCTAGGATTGCCTCTGCGAGACTGGAATATGATAAATCAGTGTGGTGGTCACGGAGGAAATGGAGAGAGAACGTACTCAGGCCTCAACTCCTCCAAGTCAGCATATAGATAATACCATCTGGTCCCCACTCATACGGTTGGCTGAGGTGTTATACTACCCATTTTTCATAAATACATCAGGGTTAACCCATGGTTGGGGCACCTTTTTCATTGGCCTACCCCGCATTTCAAGGGGGTCTTGAAATGCGCGATAGGCCTAGTCACCACATGAGAAGCTATGAATATAAAAATGTCATATCGGGCGAGTTTTCAATCGCAATCTCTCCTATCCCGTATTTCAGGACCCCCTGAAATGCGGGATAGGTAGCAAACAAGAGCACACATTGGCGAACATTTTGAGCCTATAATCGGGAAAACCGGACCACAGGTTCTCTAGATAAAAATTAAAACAACTTATACCAGGTAAACAGAGTATTTCGAAGATATCTCGACCGGTTATGGGAGGTTTCACACGATCATTAGACGAGAATATATTGTGGGAACGAACTCTACAACCTTGCTTATGTAAGCAAGACAAACCGACCACAGCCAACACATTCACTACACTTTTTCTAGGATTTTCACCATAAGCTAATGTCAATGCCTATGCTCAATTACTACACTTTGGTACACTTTTCAACTAGCTTTTCGCCATACCCTAGTTCATGAATCATGCTACATTTCCTACACTTTGCCCACACTTTTTTTGCTAATAGAAGACCTTTTTTGCTACACTTTGCTAAGCTTTTCTTGACCACTTTGACTACACTTTCGTTGGCTACACTCCCTATACTTTTCGCTAGACTTTGGCAAGTTTGCTAGACTTTGGTAGACTTTGTTTGTAGATTTTCGCCATACCCTAGTGCATGGATTTGTGCTAAACTTTCATACACTTGTCTATGCTTTCACTAGACTATAACCTCAGCAATCCAAAATAAAAATGACCTGAAACAAAACAACCAAAACAAAACAAAAGAAAACAAAAGAAAACAAAATCATTCCCACCCACCTGCCCAAGTGTAATTCAAATGCTGGAGGTTGCATCAGTTAAGTTTCTCGTTTAAAATGTTAGGGTGGGTGGGGATCATATTGTCTCAGTGTCTCAGCACAGGGCCTGGGGGGAACCCCCAGTCTGACCTTTAGGTTTATAATCAACAATCAAAACAACAACAAAAAACACCCACCCTCTTACCCATATATCCTTCAAAAATTCCAATTTCTACCATTTTCAACCTCCTTTTCCCCCAGGTTTTTGCCTTACCCAATCCTGTGGGATGCTCCAGTTTCATTTTTAAAGAAAACAGCGGTCAGAACAATTTACTATAAATAATATAAGAATCATGCAGAGACTATGTCATAAGTCAACTGAAAGAAATATAGATGGATTCCTGATGATTATATGTAGCACACTCTCAGGATGCTATATACATGGGGGAAATACTGTTTGGTGTAGTGGTGTACACCCCTGATTTAATTGACCATGATGATGGCTGACTGTGAGGTAATAATTTAGGTTGACCAGAAAAAATACAGGAGCATTCCTAATAATTGTATCACACTATCATGACTATTGTATACATTGGAAAACACAATTTGGAGTGGTGGATAGTGTGCCTGATTCAATTGTCCATGACATATGGCTGACTGGAAGGTAATAATTTAGGTTGACCAGAAAAAATACAAGAGCATTCCTAATGATTGTAGCATGGTCCTGTGATGTTATATACATCAAGAAAACACTGCTTGTAGTGTTGGTGTATATTCCTGATTTAATTTACCATGATGTAAGGCTGAATAATTCTCTTCATTTTCTCTATAATCCAACAACTATTCATCCTTTGAAGCTGAAGCTTCTCCCCCTCTACAAGATCTCCTTTCTCTCACTTCCTCCATCAACATCTCATCCATGCCCCAACCTCAGTAGTCCCAATCAACAGCTCCACCATCAATACAAACACAATCACTCTTTCCTTTCCCAATCTTCAACATATACATCATAATTCCAAATTATCCCATACAACTCCTACAGTACTTTCCAGTCCAGATTGCCATGCCATACTCCCAATCATCTCAACCCAACAGCACTCTTATACTCCTACATTAAATCTTCCCAACCCAAATCCCAATCCCAACTTCACTCCCAATCCTTTTCACTCTCAATCCTCAAGTCCATCCCAATTTCCTCACTCTACATTCATCCCTTCCAAATCACTTCCTTCAATACATTTATCATATCCTCCTCCACCCTGTCCCATCCATCTCGGAGCAACAGGTATCTGTTATGATAATCATGAACAAATAGATGGTCCTGGTCATCTGTCATATCCCCAAATTCGACCAAGTCCAGCCCTGACCTCGGACTACCTCGGTCCACCTCGGATCACTCGGACTACTTAGTTCACCCTCGGTCTCCTGACCTCAGTCCCATCTTGGACTACTCGGACTACCCCTGATCCCCGACATCGGTCCCATCTTGGATCACTCACAGATTGGTTTCCTAACTCAATTGTATTGCAAATGTAAGGAGTTGTGGTTTCAAGCATAGTGGCTGAGCTACCTCTTATCCCCTAGGGTGGATAGTCAGTTAGAGAAGCATGGGTTGCAATAGAACTATTGGGGATACGTTGCTGGGGATCTGTCCTTTTGTTGCCCAATCTTAGGGTTTTCTCCCAAAAGAATTCTCCTATTTCACTCGTCCTAACTTTGGGTATGAGTCTTTATTCCTAACAACTATCTGGTAGTGCTAATGCTATGGAAATCGCCTACTCTAGGTCCTCTGTTGGGTACCTGTTAGGGGAAGTCCAAATATGGGTGAGGCTGAGGTATGTGGCTTTCTGTGCCTGTGTCTACCTGGGTATGCCTTTTTTAGATGAACCGCCTTCTTCCTTGGGGCTTAAAACACTCTCCTTATATACAGAATTCACAGTGGCAGTGCCAGCCAATCAACAGTCTGGACTGCTTATTAATGCCAAGAGATTGCTGACCAATTCAAGTCATGTGACTCAAAATAACTCATACTAACTCATGCTCTGCCAACCAGGATATGACTCATAATGACTCATCCTGACTCATGCTATGCAAGGCTGTACTGTGCCTGGTCAATCTCTCTCTGACACTTAGCTATGTACTTAGTAATGAAAAGATATGAAATGAATCACTCTGCTATGTAGCAGAAGGGTAGTATTTGGGGTCGAGTTGGAGTAAATATTTAATTTCTTCATGACCTATGGTCGGAATTTGAATGTAAAAATAGGTGTAGGTAGCTAATACTATTGGCCATCTGACCGTAAACTATCTAAGTAATCGGACCGTGGGAAAGGCGTCAAATATGGAAACTCGGGTCCGATGTATGTATGTAGTCAGTAGTACGAGTAAATTGGATGGGAAGAAATACATTCATAACTCCTCTATCCTTTGATGGAATGGTATGAAGCTTTGGGAGTAGGTAGCCTATACTGATGGTCATCTTCCCCTATTGTGTTGAGGGATTCCACTTATAAGATGTAGGTGGAAGTTCACTCATTCGGGTACAATATCTGACTTTGCATGGAACAAGTTCCATGCAGGTCACTGTGTGATGAACAACGAGGTGGAGGAGTTCTTGGAAGAAACCAGACTCCCATTACACTGCCTCCGACTAGGGCTAACAGTCCGGCAGGGATACATGGCCATGCAAGAGTTCAACCCCGGGTACAAGGTCATCACGTCCCTCCAAGACGTGAACTGATTGGAGTTTGACCATTGGGTACGCTGGTTACTGGCACCTGCTCAAGTGGAACCTCTGGCAAGACGCCAGGTACCCAGTCACCAACTCTGACCACACCAGGCGGTGTGCCGTTGTGCATGCTGTCAACCTAGCCAACCTTGGGTTGCTGCCGCAACCTGAAGGTCAGGCCATCCTCCGCTATGCTTATGAGGGTGAGGAACTGGCGTCGGTTTTGGAAGGAAATGGTTTTTGTTTTCCCAGCTCGGACCAATGTGACTCGTTTTTACCTGGACAGCAATCTTATTTAGGAGTATATTTTCCTTCTTTCCTGCATGAAGATGCACTCATCACAATGGAAACCATTGTGGGACCAGACCGAGAACTGGACATAACGGGGGTCAACCCCCTTAGAGTCCTGGCCTGGGAAGAGTTCCCATGGTACTGCTGCCACTGGGACGTCCCTCAGATTTCCAAATGGAATGAGTGCATTTACTTCATGTGGAGGACCGCTTGGCATAAAAAGAACAACAATTACTTAGCTATTCTTAAAGCGTGCGCAGAGGACCCTCTCATCAGGAGGGTAGTGGAACTCCAGGTCGACCTTGAGGAAGCTGACAAGATCATCATAGATCTCCTGCCTTCACCAGGGAGTAGCAGCCATAGCATCCCTGCCATCTTTAGGCAAAGCATAACGGCAAGTAGTGGCAGAGATGGACCTCCCCTCTCCGTCTTGTCTGACATCTTTAGGGATGCCACTATGGCAGCAGAGGCCAAACCAGAGGTGGCTCGCCCATCTCCAAAACGTGCAAGATCTGAGGACGGCCCACAAGGGTCAGTTGTTACGCTTGGTCCGGGTAGGCACAAGCGTGGACTCGATTGATCGTAAGATCGCCCTAAGGTTCATCCTTTAGGGGGTTCAAGCATCGAGATGGACGCTGGAGGTTTGAAGGTTTCAGAGGAGCGTCGACTCAGTAGTATGACGAGGACTAAGAGAGATCCGAGGCAAGGAGCAGTGACCTTGGTATATCTGAGGGAGTATTGAGTAGGTCAAAGTTAGAGAGATAATGCAGGAAGTACGACAGTTTATATAGAAAGGGAGAATGTGCATGGACCAAGTAACGCCTGCCCTAATCAGAAGGATGTGTCATCGTAGAACAAGAGAGAAGGTGATGGAAACAATGAGTAAGAGGAACTACGTAATCGGCACAAGAGAACCGATCAGTGGAGATAGAAGTCCGAAGTGATAAGAGAACAAAAGTGATGAATACCCCTTCTGGTAGTAAAGAGGAACGGTGTGGGGAAGTCAAAGAAAAGGTAGGTCAAGGAAAAGAAGTGTAAGGAAAGAAGCAATCGTAACATCAGTCGCCTGTATGGGAAACCCTATGAATGGTGATTCCTCAGATCCTCGGGCAAAGCATGCCTGACGTTTGGCCTCTGCTGGTCTCCCTAGGAGGTCAATACGCATGTGACATGCCGCTGTCTCTTGCAGCACCCCATTTGAATTTTCTAAGTAATGTTTTTGAATTTAACAATGTCTCTCTTGATTTGGACTTACCATACTTTTCACACAATACTTTTGACTTCAATGAAAGCGGATTAGATGCGGGCAACCCGCACTACTTTCCTGATCTGCTTTTTGTTGGGTTAGAAGAACAAGTGAAAGGTAATCCAGAACCCAATACCTATCGCAATGACTCAGAAGAATCTGGTAGCCAGAGCGGGTCTAGCGAATATGGAACGGATTCTGGAATTCTGAGTGACATTGATTCTGCTGCGGACCGTCCTCCTACTCCTAATATTTCTTATGCTCTAGTTTTTACTCCTTTTGTTCCAATTGGTTCATTCACGGCATCAAATAATCCAGATGTTACTGATCTTATTCTCCTTGGTTTGCTATAGTTGAAACATGTCTTCTTCCAAAGACTCTGGTGGTGGCATGGCCAAAAATGTTCTCATGTTGAAGGGAGCCTTCAACTACCACACCTGGTTGGCAACCATCCCGTTGTTCCTAATGACACTCAAGGTTTGGAGGATCACCTCCAGCATATCCACCTGTCCTGCTGCCACAGGACCGGACCAAAATGCCTGGCTTGACTTGGACTACCAAGCAGTCAGTGTTATCTCGCTGTACATGAAGGAAGACCTTTGTACAGCACCTACGAGGACCCGATCATTTCCCTTGCTCTCCACACTCTCACTTATTTAGCGACCCTTTATGCAACAACCGGTCCAACCGGTCAATTCTATCTTTTTAGGGACATTGTCAACTGGCGTCTGGGGGGTGGAGATCCATTGGCAGAGATTGCGCATCTCATCGAACTGTTCACTGGCTATCCGGCGCAGGATTGGTTCTCCCTGATAACCTCCATGCTATGTTGCTTTGTACTGGCCTTGGGGACAACTATGCCAGCCTTGTCACCACCGCAATCCATACCATTGGCACGACAGACTTCACACCCGCCAAGCTAATCCCCATGATCTTAGCTGAGTTGCAATGACAAAGCACTTCTCTTGCTGACCACATTGCCCCTGCCTCCTCTTCCAAAGGCCAAGCTATCAAGAAGGCCAATCCCAGCACTCGCTGCAAAATCTGTCATGGCTCCTTACACATGACGGAAAACTGTTGGAAACTTACCAGGAAACCTGGGAGTAAAGGGTCTGGTAACCAGACTAATAATAACCAACAGAAGCCACAGCAGCAGAAGCCTGGCAACCAGGATTCTGGTGGGAATAAGAAGGGGAAGGGACACGGAAAAGGCAAGAAGGATAAGGGGAAAGGTAAAGCCAACGAGACCCACATGGCAGATACTGCCATGATAATTGACATCTCGGATTCCAATTCAAGTAGGTTTGAGGATCTCGGTGATGCCGCCTCTGACACCACCTGGATGCCCAAATATAAGGCGCCCAACCTTCTCCTTGGCAAACCAGGAGAAGCTTCAACCTCGGCAGTTATGTTGAAGAAGAGGTGTTGGATTGGGGCGATGATGACAACGATGGCATGAACAGTACGTTCATACCAGTTCCTAACTAGTCTTTTCACAGAATGTCCTTTTAGGTTGGTCTACCCCTAAAGGACATTACAAAACACGAAAGCCTAAGGTAGATAAGCGAGGGGAGATTTTTCATGGGAATTTTTATAGGACTGCTGATGGCATGTGGAAATGAGGCCTGGACTCCGGTATGGTAACGTGGGATACCAATGTACCATATGAGGACACAACCGGCTACATAGACAAGTCCTATTTTGACAGTGAAATTGGATACCTTTCCTGTTATGCCGTCGGAAACCAGAGTAAGCACAAGGATAAGTGGATGGTGGACTCTGGATGCACTGACCACCTATCCCCTTTCCTTAACAATTTTGTTTCATGAGAAAACCACACAAGAAATTGTAAGACAGCTAACGGTAACATTATGCCTATCTTTGGACCAGGAACAGTTATTCTTAGGCATCATAACGGGGAATGCAACAGAACTCTCGTGCTTACCAGAGTTTATTACGCACCCCATGTATCACACCGCCTCCTTTCTGTCATGGCCTTGACTAAGCAAGGCTTTATGTGTATGATTGGAGACAAGACTCAAATCTGGAACAGATCTGGCACTCTGGTGATTACAGCTGAACAGCTGATTCCATTAGAAACTTTGCACTGGTTTTTGTCTACAGCGATGACTCCAGGCCGCAAAGTTGCCAGTATGCAATCGAACCAAGACTACATCTTGTGGCACTACCGCATGGGACATTGCTCTCGCAATGCTCTTCGCCATGCACTGGATCACGTTTCTGGTATACTGAAACTTGAGATCCCACCCAAAGATCCACTTTGCCATGGATGCCTTCTTGGTAAAGCCCATGAGAGGCCATTCCCACCCTCAAATTCCAGGGGGGATAGATCACTTGGTCTGGTTCACACCGACCTGTGCAAATTCCCCCTCCGCTCACGGATGCAACATACCTGGATGATGACCTTTTTGGATGGCTTTTCGGACTATGGATCCATCACATGCCTTAAAAAGAAATCAGATGTGGACACTGCATTCCGAAATTGGTTAGCCTGGGCTGAAAAGTCCAGTGGGAACAAACTGTTGAAACTCCGTTCAGACCATGGGGGGGAATACACAGGTTTTGCTTTATGGAAATTCCTTTCCAAAAATAGTATCGAACATCAAATGACAGTCCCACACACGCCTCAACAGAATGGCAGGGCAGAACGCTTCAATCACACGCTTTTGGATAAATCTGAGGTGATGCGGCAACATGCATGTTTACTGCCAACCTTTTGGCAGGATGCTATTGAAACGAGCCTTCGTGTCAGGTGTATGTCTCCATACCCAAAGACAAGCAGGCTAACAAGCTCACACCAAAATCTGAAGATACATATGATGTTCATAGGTTATGAACCAGGGACCAAAGGTTACTGCTTCTGGTCAAAGATAAGAAGAATGGTGGTGATTTCATCTACTGCTGCATTTGACGAGTTTGACCTTCCGAATTGTCCTAGAGAGAAGACTTTAGACAAACCACCGCCTCCCGAAATTCAACCTCCTCAAATAAGTAACTCTGAGGATATGGATCATGACCATAACGATCAAGGAGGAGATGACGATCTACAACCTCCTGATCGAAATCAACCTGAGATTCCATCACCTCATGCAAAATCTGATCATGGATTACCAGATACAGATACCGAGGATGATGATGAAGATCTCTATGGACCACATATTTGCATGCCAGCAAGGCATTCTCTACCTCAGATGCCACCACGTCCACCAAATCTGCAAGGAAGCACATCGACAGGAGGAGCTAAAGAGAATGGAAGACCAAATCTCTAGAGGAGCAACAGTAGGAAGTGATGTTAATGAGAGAGCTCACTAACCAGATATCTTGTAGTTGGTGAGAGACTTGAGTTCGTTTCACAGAGGAGATGATAGTGGAACGAAGTAAAGTTTGAAGGAGGGCTAGTCCACTCCTTTATAGTGTCTAAGTATTATTTATACGTATTGACACAAACTCTAATATCATGTCATGTGACTATGATAAGAGATAAGAGGGAGTTACACTATAGGCTCCCTAGAATAACTATCTATGATGTCATAGATAAGGTGATAGGAACCTAGACCATAATGTCATCATATTACATAAGACGTCTAGACCCGACTGTAATAGAAGAACAGAAATAGAACAGGTTAGACTTATTGTCTTATATCATTTTCAATAGGAGCCAGACAGAGGAGCCCTCCTGCTGCCATCGTACCACCTCAACCTCCAATCCCATCTTGACCTCCACTTCCACCTTGCAATCCACGGGAAGGAGCACCCCCAAGCACCCATAACTCCTTATACCCATCCACAGAGAACCATTAAACCAGTCATCAAGAAAGACTCGGTCTACAGTGATCGGTCTCCCATTCAGATTGAACAGGAGATTCAGACAGAAAAGCATTTCATGCAGAAGATACTAAGACAAGGCTTTGAACACCCTCAACCTATAACTAGGACGCACTCGGAACCAGGACCATCTGGTAGCCAGTGGACTGAACTGAGAGATGTTCCCGTAATGGGAAGCTCTAGTGGGAAGGAGTCTGAGCCAAGTCCGATGAAGGAAGATACAAGTGGAGAGAAATCGGACAAACATGCCAATGGAGTCAAATGGTCTTCCGCCTTCATTTCTGAATTAATGGCACATGCTGCAGAGTCTTCAGATGTACCAAGACTTTACCGTGATATTAAAAAGATGCCAGTGGAAGACTGTTATGCGAGGCATACTAAGAAGGACATCATAGATGAGATCACATAGAGGAGGAGCTCACGAAGAGTCGCAACATCTCTAGTGATAGTCATAGGGTTACAAAGGTTTCTTGGGATGTACTTCAAGAAGTACTCAAAGGGGACTCAAAGGGTCTTAGGACTCGAAGGAGAGAGGACACAAGAGTACGCTAGATTGCGCAGAACAAGTGTAAGGAAACATGGTACAGACGAGGCACTATATAACTAAGGGACGCGTCATCATAGAAGATCAGAGGGGGTCAGAGAAAGATGAGTAATCGGAACTATGTACTAGGCACATGAGAGCCTAGTGGTGGAGATAAGGTCCGAAGAGATAAAAGGAGCAAGATAGGAAGTATCCCCTTCTGGTAGTAAAGGAGAATGGCGTGGGGGGAATCAAGGGATGAACATATGAGAATGAAATGAATGTATAACAAGGAGTACAGAGACGTAATCGTACCTGCACATTCCGAAGAGGACGTCAACTTGACGAGAGAAGACGAGGAGCAACAGATTATGAAATAGGAGAAAAATCATAACAAAGACCAAGAGGGTTGGCTAAAGGCTTGTGACAAAGAAATACAGTCACTCACTGATCAAAAGGTTTGGAAACTGGTTGATTTACCCCCAGGTTGAAAACCCGTAAAATGTTGATGGGGTTTTGTTGCAAAGTCTGATGGATGCAAGAAAGCACGCTTGGTTGCCAAGGGCTTCGCTCAAGTCTATGGAATTGATTTCAAGGAAACCTTCTCACCAGTTGCATGGTTTGAAACTGTAGATATTCTACTTGCACTAGCTGCACTCGAGGATTGGGATATCGAGTCACTCAATGTCAAAGCCACATACCTTTATGGTGGCCTAGATGAAGAGATATACATGGATCAACCAGAAGGTTATATAAAGAAAGGCCAAGAGAGAAAGGTTTGTCGCCTGCTAAAAAGCCTTTACAGGCTTAAGCAGTCTGCCCTTCAATGGAACAAAGAGCTTCATAAATATCTTTTAACCTTGGGGTTTACTTGTACATGATCGGACACTGGTGCACACTACAAATTTGATAAGACTAACATCACTATAGTTGTCATCTATGTCAACAATGTACTCTTCATGGGATCAAACCTGAAACTCGTGAAAAAGGAGAAAGGAGATTTTATGAAGGTATGGGAATCTAGAGATTTAGGCAAAGCCAAGGAATACCTTGGAATGCACATAACCCATGATCACAAAAAGAGGACATTAACCCTGGACCAATGTGTCTATGCAGAAAAAGTCCTTAAACAATTCGGGATGCAAAACGCCCAACCTGCACGGACACTGTTGCCAACGGGTTATAACCCAAAAATCTCTGAGACTGAGGCAACCTCGGACCTACATTCCCAATACCAGTCAGTAATTGGATCTTTGCTATATATTATGCTTGGAACACGACCGGACATCACCTTCACGGTTATCCGCATGTCACAATTCTGTGCTAATCCTTCTCAAGAACACCTTAGTTGGGCACTATATATTGTTAGATATCTTGGATCAACCAAGAATCTAGCTTGACAATTCGATGGTGCAAACCACGACAGGTTCTTAGGATACACGGACAGTGATTGGACAGCTAATCCAGATGATTGGAAATCCATCACTAGACATGTCCTTTTCCTCGCTAATTCCCCTGTCTCATGGTTAACCAGATGACAGAAAACTGTAGCATTGTCTTCCACAGAAGCCGAGTACATGGCCATGTCCGACACAACAAGGCAGATATCTTGGATCAAATCACTCTTGGGGGAGATTCATTTCTCTATACCGAAAGTTCTGCTTTACTGTAATAACCAGAGAGTGATCTTTGTGGCAACAAATCCAGCCCAGGAACAGTGATCTAAACACATTGGAATATGCTACCACTACATCAGAGAATGTGTGGAAGAAGGAGATAAGATAGATCGCTTCTATATTCCAACTGGAGAACAAATCACTGATATCTTTACCAAGAATCTTTTGCTGGTCAAGTTTGAAGACATACACAAAGGCCTTCATATGATTTCCTATTCATCATAATCTCGAGGAGGAGTATTGAGATTAGATATCATAAGATGCTAAGTCTAGCCCGTTCTACTTCTGCTCTTCTAGTACAGCCAGGTCTAGACATCTTACATAATCATGATGACATTATGATTAGTAACTCTTATCTTCTTATCTATGACATCATAGATAAGCTATTCATAGGGAGCCTATAGCAAAACTCCCTCTTATCTCTTATCCAGAGATAAGGACTACTATATATGGATATTACCATACAGAGACAATGGCTACACCCACAAAACACTATATAAGGAGTGGCTTATCCCTCCTAGAATATAACGGTTTACTGCCCACTCCCGTATCTCACAATTACGCTCAAGCCATCCAGTAAGTCTCTCTTACTAGACAATCTTCCTTTGCAGTACTGCTCATGGTTACCACAGGCATTACCCCTTTGTTAGGAGAGTGACAGTCACCGTCCGGCACTTCACTTTCCATTAGGTAGACAGCAAGGGGAGTGTTGAAATGCAAGGATCATGTGACCCAGATGAGGCTATCTGTATCTACCACCACATCCAGGTCCTTCAGAGTCAAAGGGACATGATCTACCTCCAGGTCAAGGCATATATGCTGCCCATCTTCAAGTCGTCCACAAAGAAAGGTGTCAATGAGCTTTTTTGAAGTTGTGCCACTGATATTAATCATCTGAGCAGCACTCAAAACGACTACATCATCCACTCAAATTTGGTTTTCCGTAGCATCAGAGGAAGTTGGCCCACCTTGATGAAGAGAATATTTCCCTGAGGTAAGTGATGTGAAAAGGGGGAAAACAAATGAGGATAATAACCCTCACCAGTGATGTAATGGTTGATTTGAAGGGATGGTTCATAGTCCTTAGTAACACCAACAGGAAGAATATGATCCATGAGCTTGATGGGAGGGCCCAAAAAGAACATGTGGCTGAAGGAGCTCTGCAAACGGTATCCATAATTGTGAAAGTGGGTCCATAATTGCGAAAGTGGGTCCATAATCCAGGGCGATAGTATGGCTCTTCAACGAGTTCATATGGATTCCTAATTGGCTGAAGGCTTTCCAAGACAGGCCCTCCTTCATAATTGTCATACCTTCTGTCAAAGGGTTTCCATCTCTGATTTTCATACACAAAGAGTTGGACAGCAGCAGTAGGACTTGGAAAGCAGAACATGAACCCTGCAGTCCAGTCCTTGACATGCTTCTGTTTTTGAATACTCCCAGATATTTCCACATCATCCTTGGCTGGTCCCACTCTTCCATGTACAGCAAGGGGAAGACAGTCCCTGGCCCTAGCCTTGCTCACATAGGGATATCTTCTGAGCAAGTGTTTCAAGCACTGAGACTTTGCATTCAATGTGGAAAAGAATGACTCCGTAGCCTGTTCTTCGCTGCCATTATCCATAAGATCTGAATGAGAAGAGAGAGATGGGAGGGCAGATGAGGCTCCGGTGTTGGTGTTCCATGCCTGGCATACATGACAGTTGGTCACCACGACATTTAGTTCCTGGACAATGGGAGCATGTTATTCTCCAGAGGCTTCTTGCTGGACTTCAGTGATTGTTTCCTCGACAATGGCATATGTGTCATCCCATTGTCTTCATATATCGTCGTGGGGGAGGTTAGTGGAGCACAGATAGCGATAGTCCACCCAGCTTTTTCGGCAGGCTTCCTTCATCATTCCAAGCATTCTAAGCTGAAGTCGATGGCCACAGGGAATGGGAGGGATATAGACCTTGTCCTCTACATCATAAAGACCAGTGTTTATGAGTGACTCCATGACAAAGCATGAGACTGGGCCACAGTCATAACCATTCTGGGTCCAGTTCCATACTTGTACATCAACTTGATCAGGCTCCACAGCATTGTAATTGTGAAGTGCAGCAATGTGCTTCCAATAGAAAGGTTCCTTCCAAATATTCCAGCTGTCCAGTTGAGCATCATAACGAGGGCAGGGAGTGTCTGAGAAGTTTCCAGAAATACGTTTTCCAAGAATGAATGCTGAACTTCTCTGATAGTCGAAGACAACAACAAAGAAGTGATCTCCTGCCAAGGCAACAAAGGAAACTGGAATGGATGGATCTCCATGCAAAGTGTGGAAGAGATGGCGCTGTTGAAACCTAGCTATGTCTTCAGGACCAGGCAATATTAGAATCCCTGAGGAAAAAGTGGGGGTGGCAGAGAAAAGGTCAACATAACGGATGTGTGTTCTTCCAGAAACAGAGTACCATTGATCCAGAAGGTAGAAGTTGAGGACACTGGCAT
>JBBPRK010000786.1:0-17712 GCA_038093075.1 Boletus patriciae
TGTTAGAACCTGCGTAGTGTTGCCTTTTCGGTCGTGGCGCAGCCCGCATGCAGACCATACCAGTGTTTTTTCCCAAACCCACCGCGTTGAATCAAGTTCGGTGAGGCACCATGGACTCGGAAGGTACTTGCGTCTTTCTGTGGACGCGCAGAGCACGGAAATGATGGATCCCCCAGTTGAACAGTTGCATTCGCGCGCGGAATCTCTTGTCGCCGAGTTTAAGTAAGGAGGGGGGACCGGTTACATCGAGGAGGCGATCGACCTTGATCGTAAAGCACTTGAACCTTGCCCACCCGGCCACCCTGAGCGATCCATCTGTTTGCCTTGGCTCGCAATGCCGCTCTGGCTTCATTACAGCCAGCTGGGAGCGACTGGGGACCTTGAGGAGGCCATTATCCTCGCCCGAGAAGCACTGGACCTTCGCCCGCAAGGGCACCCTCTTCGATCTGGCTCTTCGAACGACGTTGCAGTTTGTCTCGGCACTCGGTACGACCAGCTCAGGGCAGCGGAAGACCTCGGTGAGGCAGTTGGCCTCGACCTTCGACACCCTGGTCACTCAATCTCCTTGAGCAACCTTGCAGTTGATCTCTCAACTCGGTACGATCAGCTCGGGACAATGGAAGACCTCGATGAGGCCATTGTCCTCGACCGAGAAGCACTCAACCTTTGTCCGCAAGGGCACCCTGATCGCTCAATGTCTTTGAATAACCTTGCAATCCGTCTTTCCACTCGGGGCAATGGAAGAACTCGATGAGGCTATTGTCCCCGACCGAGATGCCCTCAACCTTCGCCCGCAAGGGCGCCCTGGTCGCCCAATGTCCTTGAACAACCTTGCAGTTGATCTCTCCGCTCGGTACGACCAGCTCGGGGCAATGGAGGACCTCGAAGAGGCCATTGTCCTCGTCCGAGAGGCACTCGAACATTGCCCACTGGGGCACCCTAATTGATCAGGATCATTGAAGAACCTTGCACGCTTCCTCTGCGATCGGTTCACACAGTCGGAGCAGTTACAGGATAAGGAGAATCCGTTCAGTCTCTACGCTCAACTCGCACATGTACCCCAAATCGTATCTCCCAATGATCTTTCTGCCGCTAGAGAATGGAGCCGCGTGGCCGAGGAGTTCCACCATCCCACGATACTTCTCGCATATGAAACATCCCTTCGACTACTTGCTCAACATCTGGCCCTTCCGCCGCCATTGCCCCAACACCTTGTCATTCTCAAAGACCTCACGTCGTCGCTCGCAGGAGACGCATTCTCAGCGTCTCTTCGTGAACGTGCTCCTGCGCATGCAGTTGAGCTTCTCGAACAAGGCCGGAGGGTCTTTTGGAGTCAGCTTACTCGACTCAATTCCCCACTGGATGATATCGTACACTCTAACCCAGGAGGAAAGACGCTGGCAGACGGGTTCACTAGCGTTGTTCATTCACAATGCTCTCGATTCGCCTGGTGCAGATCAGCACGAAAGGTGTGCCGTCTCAACCTCGAACTTCGCACAGTCGTGACTAATATTCGCAACCTACCTGGTCTTTCCCGGTTTCTTATTCCCTTGCTCTTCGCCGACCTCCAACACGCCGCGAGTGGGGGACCCATCGTCATCGTCAGTGCTAGCAAGTATAGCTGTGACGCGTTCGTCGTCTTCTTCGATTGAGATCCCGCCCATATCCCGTTGCAGCTCACACAGCGAGAGGTTCGAGAGCTGTCAAAGAAGCTCCATACTGTGGCTGAACGCGCAAAGAAGGACGACGTGACGAATGAGCTCGCGTTCTTGTTACGCAAACTTTGGGATCAAATCGTTTCGCCCATTGTTGATCGCCTCCAGACTACCCATACACCTCAGTCACGGATCTGGTGGTGTCCTACCGCCGAGTTCTCTGTGCCGCCCCGCATGCTGCTGGTCCGTATCTGAAGGGCCAACAGAATCTCCCTGGTGTCTACATCTCGTCCTACACCACAAACCTCACCACCCTTATTCGTGCCAGGCGGCCAGGGACTGCAATTGATCAGAAGCGTTTCATTGCTATTGGTCGGGCCGCAGTTGCTGGCGAGAGCGAACTCGTTTCGGTAGGTGCGGAGCTGGATAACATGCGTCAGCGCGTCGACGGCCTCGCGACGTTCACGCGTATAGATGGAGAAACATCTTCCACTTCTAGAGTCGTTGAAGAGCTTGGCAAAAACGAATGGGTCCATCTTGCGTGCCATGGTCTCCCAAATCCCACACGGCCGTTCAAGTCCGCGTTCGCTCTCCACGACGGGCACTTTACAGTCCAACGCATCCTCGGGTGCGAATTCAAGAACCCCGAGTTTGCGTATCTCTCTGCGTGTCATACGGCTGTCGGATATGAAGAGCGTCCGGAGGAGGCGATCCATCTGGCGTTTGCCAAGCTGTTTGCTGGGTTCCATTCGGCGATCGGGACGATGTGGGCGGTGCATGATGGACAGATGAACAAGATCACGTCGGCGTTTTACGAGCACATGGTGGACGAGTCTGGTCGCCTTGATCATACGCGGGCAGCGTCGGCACTGAACAAGACGATGCAATCCGTCCGGGATGTACCATTCGATCAACGGGTTCTTTATATCCATCTCGGTGCCTAGTTTTAGTATCTATATCCTCGTTGGCTCTCTCGCTTTCATATTGGTCGTACTCGCTGTGTGTAACTGGTATCAAGTATGCTATCCGTTATTTTGTGAGTGGCCTAAGCGTCGACTACCGTAGCAGACAAGGTAGCAGTGTATCGCACCATGACGGACCTGCCGTCCAAGCCAATTTTCATCAGACTGGGTTCGGAGCCCTGTTCTGAACCCCCCCAAACCCCTCTACAACTGCGAACTCGCGGAGGGGACGGATTTCGCAAGCGGGAGAGATTATCTGCGTGAGATCAGTCCAACAGCGTCCACTTCGTGGCGTGATTTCTTACCTTCCATAGTCCTTTAATACCCATTGTTTTTACGAGGTGGTGGAGGAACGGAGAAGCTGTAGAGGGGGCATGAACAGCTGTATAGTGATGATTTATAAGCGACTTACCGCATACATTCAGAGCGATCTGGGGCGGAAGCGCTGCGTGGGGGTGGGCTCGGGTATGTTGCGGAACATCTGGGTGGGCTCGTAGCCACGGGATCATGGACACCGCCACCCCACCGACGGTGCTACACCTCGTACTTGTCAGAAGCTGCCGGAAAAAAAACCATGTCAGTTTTTACGGAGTACCAGTTTGTCGCGTAGCTCACAATGGCCGTGCTGGCCACATAAGGGATGCCCGTTTTGCGACACGGAGCAGGGAGGAAGACGACGAGTTCAATGGGGTCGACATCCTGTGAGATGGCTTGATACTGCGTTTGACAAAGAGCGGTTTCTTGTCCTCGGCGGCTTCCTTCTGCTCGGTGGCGGCCTTGGAGATGGTTTCGAGATGTTCCTTCTGGTATCTACATGGTCGATAAGAACACGTCAGAGTCAGGTCCCATCTCGGACGTGTAGGCACGCACGTCGACGACGACCCGAAGATCCCAGAGTGGTCGGAAAAAGCGAACGTCAGACGGATGTATCCTTTTTTGTATTACCTTGCTTGACAAGGTTTCTGTTCTGTCATAATGAGGGCAAAAACCTCAGACACGTGATTGGCCATTTTCGGTGGACGGATTCGTGACCCTACGAGAGATTCCGTGTACCGGTGGGAATCTTAACTCGATCTTTTGGCCTCTGCCACTGAACGTGTTTGTTATATAAGCAGCTCTGCAGCAGTGCAACATCTTTTAGCCAGAGCTGTCTTCGTCGTCGACAGCATCTCCGGTGAGAGGCTTTATTATGGGTTCGTGGGGATCTCGGTATACCTGCGATCGTCTTCAACACGAAACACCCACCGTCGTCTGCCGCTGTGAAGCTCTGCAACGCGTGATCAATGAAAAGTTTTAGAACCCTATCTGAGGCTGTAGTTACATGAACTTTTTATTCGCCTCGCGCGTCTTCTTTCGTGTTAGTTCACATCTTGAGCTCTCGCTACTTACTGCCGTTCGAGATTGTCCTTCATATTTAGCTGTCAACCAGACCCGAAATATACTCTCTTGCATGTCCCCCAGTGCCCATGCAATTTGTCAAGCAAGGTTTCTGACGAGAGCCGGCAGTTCCCGAGTCTAGTACAGTGTGTGAATACAATGTATCCATCGCCGTATGGCCGTGTGCCGTGAGAGTTGGTCGTGGAGGACGGCGTGCTGACATAACCGTCCGGAAATGGCAGGCGGCGCGGTTGAAATGGAGGGAGCGTTGCAGCGGAGGACTGGGAAGGGGCAGAACGAAAGTGAGATGGGCTAGAGAAAGAGACAGAAGTGAAACAGGCCTAGACTGATTACAGTCATCACCCACCGTTTGAGCCAGGAAATTTTTGACTCGCTGTAACTCAGAATCGGAATTGAAATAAGTAGATCATAGTCTACAGTATCTATTGTATTGCATATATGACAGTCTCATTGAATAGTATTGTGACATCGTGCATGTTGTCCATGCGGTGTACACAGATCAGAAAAATGAGTCTTATCATCACTCAACCACTGTGTGAGCCAGTTCCAAATTAGGTATATCAACCTGATAACGACCGCAGTTCCTTATTAGCGACCTCGTGCCCACTTATCACCGCCCGCTTATCAACGCTCGCTCCCGACAGCACGGGTAATGCGGCCAGTTCTTCTTGGGTGGCAGGTTGGTTCCTTTTCGACATGGAGAGCAGTCGACCAACCATTGTGGCGGGGACTCAGGACTCGGAGAAAAAACAAGAGTGACAATTGGCAGGCACCTCTCCGGTGGCCACAAAGTCACTGGAAGTTGAAGTTGATTGCCCATAGCCAGTTTTGGCTAATCTTGGTTTTGATAAGCCACATGTGACCTCTCGTATCGGCATCAGGCTGGCACACTGTACTGTCGTTCAGACCACCCAAAAATTTGCTCAGATGATGGTTATTCATGTCATTGATGCCCTAGTTGCTCAAAAGTCGACCGATTAAACAGTGCAGTGACAGTGTGTACGAAAAACTGCAAAATGAGGTAGAAATCTTGAGAATTGACAGGTGCAATGTACATCGTGATGCATACAATGTATGAGAACACAATAGACCATTAGGTATGAGCACTTGGAATAGTCATCAATTGCCTTTATAAAGTGTCACAGCTGCATGGCTCAAACGGTAGTGGTGGCTCAAACGGTGGGTGATGACTGTACTACGTCGTTGAGCACCCGGCCACCTGGGATTATCGAGAGGAACATGGAGGGCGATTGGCGAGCGCTGTGTTATGTGGCATAAGTCGGTTTGTTGGAATGCGAGTACTGTCCATTAGTATAAATACGAGAAAGCCAAGCTCGGCCTCACCGGCATGGACAAGAGCAAGGGCTTAGGAATCTAAGACATATATTCGTAGTATATAGGTCGAGGTAGCACAAGGGGACTGCGAAAATCGAATCTCCGTCCCCGGCCCCCACAGAGGGCTTATCCGCTCGGGTTCTAAGTAGCCTCGCGCACTCGTCGTCCCAACGACACGGTTAAATCGCTTAAGCCGGTGAATTTGGACAAACACGGTAGGTCCTAGTAAATCTGTCGACAAATACAGTAAGTTCTGGTAAATCTGGTAAGTATACCAGTCCATGCATCGCCGTCCGAGTCAAGCAAGGACCTCGCATCCCCCTCCCAGGATCACCACCGTGCAACTAGCATTGCCGTTTCCTAATGTCGTTTCTTCGCTCAATTGGTTTTCTGCCGCCAACTTCTTTGGGAAGAAAAGTCGTCCTCGCTTTACTATCCAAGATGAACGTTGCTGAAAACATTAACACTTCCGCCAATAATCGCGCCTCAGATGGTGGAAAGCAGAGTCCACCTGCTTTCCTCGATCTTGCAGACTCGGTATGTGTCTTTCCGTAGAAGCGCCCGTTTCTAAATCAGAATTCTCGTATCAGGCGGCGAAGCTGGGAACTAACATGCCTGACATGTCAGCTGTAAGTCCCACTTGCTCCCCGCTTGCTATTATCTCACTTGCATTTCTCGACAAAGCGCGTCGAACTGAAGCGTTTGGAACACGAACGCCGGCGCCTTTTCCAGCGGAATATGTTCGAGGAGCAGATGCGGGTTTCGGAGCAGCAGCAAGCACAGGAGCTCCTCAGCATCCCCTACGGCCCCGTCTGTATAGCCGTCTCTGCCCCGACCACCCCACCGCGCGCCAATGCTATTTTGCACGATACTCTGCACGGAGACAGCCTCATCAAGTCGGCCCTTTCCCATTCTTCGGTCGACGCCGAGGTTCTCTCAAAAGCCGTTGGTTCTGCTGTTGCCGACAAACGCAAGTCTGTTGCTTATTCCCCGTCTGTCGATCTCTCTCCTGAGCTTGGATCTGGTCACGGTATGAACGGGCAGTGCAGTCTCGCTGGTGCAAAGAGCATGCCAGCGAGCCGTCGTACTTCTACGAGCAGCCGCGATGAAGAGTTGGTAGAGCATTTCCGAGGGGTGGTATTCGCTGTGGAAAGACCTAACCGGGCCACACCTAGTCCCGGTCCAGTTCCACAGTCTGTCATGGCTAGAGGGCGATACAACGAGGGCGATCATGCGCGTCCTGGTCAACAGTACAACGTTGGCATGATGCGCGATGAGTAGTTGGACCAAGAGATGCACAGTGAGTTCGAGTTGTGCCGTTTTTGGTCTCCTGCACCGCATAGTATGAAGATGCCATGAGGAACCTGCCGACATCGGATGATGACAAGTTTGCATCCTATGCGAACAGGGTAAGATTTGCGTTCGAGTGTCGAGCATTGTCTTACAGGTTTTTGCTAGATCTCAACATCCTCCGAGGCATTGGACCTCGCCCACCGTCCGCAGACTTCTCCGCGGAACTCTTTCGCTGCTCGCAGTGAAAAACCATCCGAGTGGCCACGGTTTGTGGGCAGCCACCGCGGGCCCGATGGCTTAAGTTCTAGAACCGAACGTCTCACACTGACGAACGCCACCCTCACGTTGACTTCTTCCATGGATTCGGTGGGAAGCGTGCTGGCACAGTCGCGGAGCATCGACACCTCACGTCGGACAGCACTCGCAGATGACTCTGGGCTCGTCCGTTTCCCCCTTTCGTCGGGGTTCTCCTTCCTGCGCTCTCGACAGTCTCAGCCCTGCAGCACGACGTACTCCCGCGACACCTCGAGCAATGTAGTCGACATATTGACACTGTTTCAAACTGCGTACTAGTAGCTACAGGGATGGAATGATAATCGAAAACAGCCAATGATTCGCTCGAGGAGCTCAAGCGCGTCTGTTGAACGCGCGGTTCGACTAGCGAGAGGACGAGGCGCGAGCTCAATGGGAACGAAATCGTGAGGTGCGCTGAGGGAAGACCATATCGTGTCCGAGTCCGGATCTTCTATTAACGGTCTTCCCATGCACCAGTGTCCGCAAGCCGCTCTCCTTAATGAGCGCGGCGAAGGGGCACGATGAGAGGCACGATGACGCCTCGCCGATAGCTCTGGGAGGGAGGGGGGGATATCAGAAGCGGTGATCAGTCGCCTACTTTGGGAGATGGGTGCATATAACTCAGTGCGTAATAGACCGTGCGTGTAGGTGCGGTCCTGGAAGTCCGACCTGCATCGTGACCTCCGGTTCTAATGGGGGGCTATCCACACGACGCCATAGGCTAACCGTCGAGTAGATTTGCAGGCCAACAGCTGGGTGGCGCGGGGAGCGGCCAGGAGGTGGGTCGACCGCTGTTGCCGCCACTCGCTTGCCCAACGAGAGAATCCGGGGCTTCCCTAGAACCCTTCTACTGGTTCTACAGTAAATCCAGTCGGATAAAGTGACTTAAAATTAACGCTAGCCAGCTGCCTATTGGCGGAGCAGTTTCATTTGTAAATACTGCAGTAACATCAGCTAAACAAATGCGGGGCAGTCGGCGTTTATTCGCTTAATCACACTGCACTCGCCCTTTACTGAACGCCAAAGTCACTCACCCACGCCGTTCATAACACTCATGGCTACGGTAAGCTATTCCGACTAGCAGACACATCCCGCTGACCTCGGCTGCCCATTACAGTACTACGGACTCGCTGACATTCCTACCGACATCCTCCGCGAGGTCACCATACACCTGGATTGCTCCGACGTGCGCCGCCTCCGGTGCCTCAACAAGCGGTTCAACGCCGTCGTATTGGAACAGCATAGGGTGCCTTGGAGGCTTTTGACGCCGTCGGACCTCCGCCCATCGAATAACGCCTGCGTTGCGGAAGAAAACGCCGGCTGTCGTTGCTATAGGCACCTATTCGAATCTCTGGAAGAACGGCTCGACATCCTTGTGCGGCCCGCCAGCCCCAGGGACGATATCAGCGCTTCACGATTATTGGAAGACATCGTAATTAAACTTCCATATCGCTCGAATGCCACAGGGCGTCGGTGGATTAGCTTCATGGGGTCAATAGAGAAGGCGCTGAGAGGAGGGCAACTGCCACTCTTGGTGTCCTTACACGTGACGCTTTGTGGCTGGGACGGAGAGACGTATCTTGAAGAGGACGTAGAGGAGGCGACCGCATTGGCAAACAGCCTTTTGCGCTTGGTGTGGGATTTCGATTTGCGCTATGATTAGGCGGTTTTGGTGGAGAGGTTCTGTCAGCGACGGAGCAAGGCAGAGAGGGCGGTTGGGACTAGTATTAGCTACTACTACGTCTGTGTACATACGCAATTGCAAGGACGCAATGGCCGTTTAAGTTCAGAGCGGTCCAAGCTGTAGTCAGTCAGGATCAGGCAATGCGCCTTAATGCATGTGTAGTCTGTCAGAGTCTGTCAGGGTCTGTCAGCGTGTGTCAGGCAGCCGATAAGGTAAGCCAATTAAGTCAATTTACCCATGTACATTTACAACACTGATCCACAACTCGCCTCCTGGCGGCTCCCCACGGCGCCCGGTCCTTGGCCTGAAAATCTACCCAACTGTTATTCTTCAGTTTCCAGTGGATAACCCCGCCATAGACGGAGATTACGGCGAATATTCGACTTCCAGGACCGCACCTACCCGCACTACGTATTACGCACTGATTTATACGCACTCATCCCAAAAACACAGGCGATTTATTGCCACTTTCGACGCGCCCATGCCCCCTCCCTCCAGGCCTATCGACGTAGAGTCAACGTGCCTCTTATCTTGCACCTTCGGCGCGCCCATTAAGGAGAGCGCCTTTCGTGCGCTCGGACTCTCACTGAAAACCCAGGACTCGGGCGCGATACGGTATTCCCTCGGTGCACCTCATGATTTCGTTCGCGCCGCGCTCGCCCCTAGTCCCTCGCTAGGATATGCTTGTCAGTAACAGCGGAACAGGCAGCTTTTGATAGAACCTCGGCGCGGAACGAAGAGTGGGAAAGGCAGACTTGACGAAGTTGCCTCCGTGCAACATGGCATTAGAGAGCAGTCTGGCGGCCGGGCCAGAGGCGGCCATACTACCGACGTGGTCGCTGGGGGTACTTGATGAGCCCCCGCGCTTCCTGCCGTTCCAAAACCCGCATCCGCCCCTGAAACGGCTGCTGCTGAATAGGGCGCTAACGTCCCTGTGCCAAATGATTCTGCTCGGTACACTTTGTCGAAAAGTGCAGCGAGAAAACAATAAACAGCGGGGAGCCAGTGAGGCCCACAGCTCACACATCAGGCATGTTAGCTCCCACTGGCGGCCTAGCAGCCTGATGTAGGAATTCTGATTTAGACACGGGCGCTTCTATGGAAGGAGACATACCAAGTCTGCGGGACAGAGGAAGGCAGATGGACTCTGCTTTCTACCATCCGATGGCGCGACTATCGGCGGAAGTATTACCGTTTTCAGCAATGCTCACCTCGGATAGTACAGCGAGGGCGACTTTTCTTCCAAAAGAAGCTGGTAGCAGAACCCAAATGAACGAAGAAACGGCGTTAGGAAGTGGCAATGGTAGTTGTGCGGTGATAATCCTGGGAGGTGGTGTGGGGCCCTTTAGATGGTTTTTCACCACGCATCCGTGTTCGGAGCCCCTTGCCTGCCTCGGACGGCGATGTATGGGCCACTAGAGTTACTAGATTTACTAGAACGTACCGTATTTGCTGACAGATTTACCAGGGCCTGCCGCGTTTGCCCAAACCTACGGGGTTAAGCGACTATAGATACTTATGTCAGCACAAGGAGCCCCGCGAGCCTATCAGGAAGTCGATGGCGGTTTGCTCAACCATTACATACCAGCACAAATATGAATCAGTATCCGTCGCACTGGAGTTCATCAACCAGTGAGTGTCGCAGTCGCGCGCCTGCCGGCCATTCGTGGCGGTCGCTGATGCCATCCATTCACAGCTACAACTACAACGTGTCGCGTTTCTTGGCCGCCTACCCGCAGCATCACTGGATGCGAAATTTCTTTACCAACCCTTCTAATTGTATTATATGCCTCACAATTCTAATAATGCGTGAAGTTATTACGAAGGACATTATACTAGTTTAGAAACCCAGCCCCTTTTACCAATCAGCAACAGAATCTTGTTGTTGTGATGCGGTTGGCAATCTGCTGAGCTTTCCAGATTTATCTCTCTTAGACAATGGATCAGAATGCTCGTCTATTGTACACCATTGGCCTCTGACGGTGTGTGTTTGTGTGTCTTCCGCATCTGAGACATTTGTATGTCGTGTATATACATTCTTTTGATCGGGAAATGGCGGCACTTCGGAGAGGCGTTCGGAATAGTGAGATTATTCTAGACACTCAGCCTCTTACTCTGCTGTTCTAACGCGACTGGCAATCTGCCAACGTCCTTGCCAGATCTCCGTCTCTCTGATACCAGATGATAACGCCTGCCTGCTATACGCTATCTGCCCTCGGGTATTATATTCGTGTGTCATCTGCACGCGAGACATTTATGCATTGAACCCAAGTCACTCGGACTCACTCCTGCAGTGATGTACTCATCCAAGGTTTGTTTTGTATGTGAAACAACAACGCCTTGGAGCCGCAGGGCATTATTCAGGCATTGGGGCTTTGGCGTAGATTTGGTAGCATGTCTGGGTGAATAGCAAAGCACTACCAGATATCTGTACATCAAACAGGCATCGGCTCGGGTGTCGGGTATAAAGCCGTCAACCAGGGAATAACTGCGGATTTGAGGCCAGAAGCGCCATCGCCACGAGCGCCATCTGCACCTTTGTTAAGCTGGGAGGTGTTAGAGCTAGGTCGTTCGCAGGGCAGACTCTTACACTCTTGCAAATGTCACCCAGGTCGCCACTGGCATCACCCTCAGACGACGGATATTGTCTCAGGGATGGAATCCATCGAAGTAGCTCTTGATGGTTATGATACAGACGGTTTTCTCTGGAAGACTATTAGCAGAGCACTTGTGTTTAGATGAAAACTCACTCGTCAGTAGGTTCTCGCTGGGGTTCATCGCTGCAAGCACGACGATCTGCCTCTGCAACCAAGTCCTCCGCACGATCCGCAAGAGAAACTAGACGTCTGATCGCACGACCTGACGTCGCACACTTATCGGCTAGCCTGTTGAATGATAGTACCGCGAACGTGATGTTAGTGCTTTCAGAACAAAATGGAATGCATACGACCGTCGCTTGTCGGCTCCCTCTTCCTGCGTCCGATTCGCATCCTGTAATACCGCTATGCGCCGCTTGAAGTTGGCAATTGAACTGGCGGATGCTTCATTTTCTGGATTGGACATTGTGGTTCAGTTCCGACTCGAAACTTGAAGTTTTCGCTGCTCACCTCCTTATACTACTGGGAGTGGCAGTGAGTTCGTGTAAATTTCAGGGATGGCGGAGGCGGCTCCAAACTTACCTCCAAATTAGTTGCATCTGTGGAGCTATCTCAACTGCCATTTAAAGGCTCGGCGATCTTGTTCGGGCTGTCCCTGAATTAGCCACAGTCATCACCTTTTAGGTCACAAGGCCACCTCGGCACTCCACAGCACTGGCCCGGGCAGTTGACGTGTTTGAGCAACAAGTCTGGACGAAGTTTGACTTTGGCTCGGCTATATCGGAGCGCCTAGAAAACACTGGCAAGGACGTCAAGAAACCAACGACATCGAAACTGAGCGACAGCAACCACTTCATTGAGACCTCGTCAACTGAACTGGACAGTTCTCCAGGGCATTTATTTGGATGAGCGCCGGCGTGAACGCCGTCCGGGCTTCCCATCTCACCTCCTTTTCCATGGGAAATGTCCCGACAGACCCAACAGAGTCGACAACGTTACGGTCTAGTGCCCTGAGGCCCGATACCAACGAATTGTCAAATCTGGGCTAACAAGAAGCCGTTCTTCTCTGCATGGTAGTTGAGCGATACCGGTACTATGCTGCATGGTAGTTGAGCGATACCGGTACTATGTGGAAGGCGCACCTCGGTATTCAAAAGGAACCTCAACGACCTGATCACCTCCGAGAGCGCCGTACCCTCGCTGTCTGTCAGTGCCATTCGCTTCCTGCCCTTTCCAGCTATAAAAGTCTCGATCCAGGGCAACCTGGCAGTGGACAAGTGGACGCGCAACGGTATGAAGTGTTTGACGAGTTTGCATCCGCGTACCGTGATTTTCCAGTGCGTATACCATCTAGCTCCGCCACATGCGTTGTAGAAATAACAAAATGTCGTGTTGTGCGAGGTGGTTCCGAGTCGTCCCAGAGAGTTCTGTTGTAGGATCATTCAAGTTCAAGTTAGTAGTAGAGAAAGGTTTGTGACGTGGACGACTGACCGCAGCAAGAACGACTTGGACTCGGATACTACTAGTGGTGGGTTAAATGCGAGACCGATAGTACGAAAGTTCCAGTCAAGGACGACTCAGAGGACCGGACATGAAAGGGATGAGTAGCACGATGGTTGGACTCGGAGACGAGACGAAAGGTAATCTGGCATGCCCGGGCCGCCAGTGCACACGAACGAACTGACACTTGAATGATGTATTCTGAGACGCAATACAATGGATTTACTAGCCTGGGTATAGTCCAAGCCTGAGGGAACACCCTCGAGTGATCTGCAGTTCAAAGGTGTTGTTCGAATGAGCGCTTTGAACCATGGTTTGACGCGGCGAGATCTGGGTGTCACGGTAGTAGTACGTTGGGTGGGGTGGTGCTCCAGGCGTGCCCGGGCCGCTGGCACGGTTTGGCGCGTTACTAAGGACTCGGGACGGGGCGTGCACCGACAGCCGCCTCAGGCTCAGGCTGGGAAGTGATGTTCGATGGATCCCGTTCAGCCATGCCATGCCAGGTAGTAGTACCGTGACCCCGCCAAAACGTATTTGCCCGGACCATCAACGAGTGCCAGTGCGTCTCTTTTCCGAGTCCTTGCAGTTTTACCCACTCGCGCATGCTGACGGACACGCGACCAATGATCCTAGTACGCCTGAGGGTCGTGTATGAAGACAGTACATATTGTACAGTACATGGAAGACAAAAGAAATACATGACAAGCATTTGAGAACGTTTAAAACGGAGACACTCTCCAATTTCCGAGGTTCGAGGCATTAGGTGACGGTTTTGTGAACTCTGGAAGGTACAGATTGCCTGGTACAGCAGCTGGTATAAATTGAGGAACAAGATCAGCCGGCGTGGGACCACGCAGATTCGGTGAGTATAAACCACCAAGCTGGAACCGTTCCGTGACGTCGAGCTCCCAATCAGGGGTGTGGTGTGCCTTCAACCCCTTGATGGTAGACTCGAGCTTACCAGCGGGACGGATCCGCAGCAGATTGAGCATAGTCCAATATACGTCTGCCGCATCACTGCCGTCTGAAGCCCAGTCGGAGTACTGCACGCGATAAAAGCCAGATGCCCCCAGGATTCTGGCAAGCTCGAGATAGGTAGCCGCTACAACAGAGTAAACTTATAGCGGTAATAAACATAAGCATAGTATGCCGACTCACCTCGGCGTGCATTCCACCCCCCGGGCAGATCATCCTGTGTCTTTCGCGTGTAGACATCATACGTAATGCCATATGCACCATCTGGATCCATGTCCAGGAGCCTCTCGTAGAGCTGATGAGGAATAAGGAAAGGGAAAGGTGGGTTGTCGTCAGCGTCCATGTTACAGGAAAAGGTTACAGTGAGGCTAGCATACTATATACTACTGTCGGTGTGCTAGCAGCGGCATCCCCGTTTTGTCCGTACCGTTGGGCTGGCACTGGCCCAGGATGACTGTAAACTCGGAGTAAGATTAGTGACCATGATGTCTGCGTGAGGACTCAGACAACCACCAGGATGATCGTTCGATCTTCGCCCCAACATCGACCTCGTTTGCCGACGGCTCCGAGTCAATGCACCGCTATGACCGCACGGTGCGATCGGCGAAGACTGTAAACGATATGTGAGGGGAAGGTAACAGTCCCGTACTCCATGATGACTTTTCCGACAGACCAACGGCGCACCACTGTGACTGCACGGTGCGATCAGCAAAGGCGGCTGCTGCGGATTACAACTGATGTCATGGTGCGTACTCCATGATGCGGCTTTGCCGACAACTCAATACTACACCACCGTGACCACATGGTGTGATCGGCGAGGACTGTAAAGGGATGCGAGGCGAAGATCAGGAAAGCAAACCTTGTCTTCGCTGCTGCGGATTACAAGTGATGTCATGGTGCACACTCCACGGTGCGGCCTTGCCGACAACTCAATACTACGCCGTGACCACATGGTGTGATCGGCGAAGACTGTAAAAGACATGTGAGGCAAAGGTGACTGCCAGGAAAACAAACCTTGTCTTCGCTGCTGCGGATTACACAATGGTTCCAGGTACTACTCTATGATGCGACTTTGCCGACAGGTCAATGGTGCACCACCGCTGCGCCGCACGGTGGGATCGGTTAACGTCAGCATTGCGAGTCAGCTACCAGTGGATCGTTACGCCACTGGCATCTGACTCGCCGTCCCAAGAACCTCCAATTGTTGTGTGCCGCGGATCCGAGTCCGAGATGAGCGCTATCTGGTTCGTACCCCATGATGCGGCCGAGCTGACCCGCACGTGCCAGTGGTGCGATCCGAGTCCGAGTCGGCCTTGGAGGGCTGTAAGGCTAGTACATATTCACAGTGAGCGACCGGTGACCCGAGATGAGAATAATCACCTATGCCAGTGATGTCTTCTGCTCTCCGAGTCTATGACGACTCGGAGTTCAACTTCAAGTTGCGGTTAGATCGGACTCGGGCTCGGAATTCGATCCATTTCTCCGCTTTTCCTGACGAAATTGAGCGTCACATCTTTCGCCTAGCGAGTGCCAGTGCCAGTGCGAACTCCCGGCCTGGGTCCATTCGTCACTACCTGCTCGTTTGGAGGCGAGTTCATCATTGGTAGGACTCAACTGGTCAAACTTAGATCTACTAACCACAAAGTCATGGCCTTAGGTTAGAACCGTTCTTGTACGAAGCGGTTGACCTCTACTGCCAGCCCATGGCAGAGTTGTTCATATACTCTCTGAAGTCTCGGCCTGCTTTCGCCAGAACCGCTGTAAAGGCGCTGCAACTTCGACCATCGGTTACCCCCGAGCAAGGAGCCAGGGTGCTCCAGCTCTGCCAGGGGTTGCAGGAACTCATTCTCAAAATCATTACCGACTTGCCAGACAATCGAAAATCCTCTCCGCGCACCTCTCAATGCCCTTTGATTGACAACCTTATCATTGGATCTCGCGTCGGTTTTTTATGGCCCGATAATTTCCCTCGCCGATCTGCCTCTTCTTACTCACATTGAACGCCTTCACTTGACCAATGGCTGGGTTGCTCGTCGCGGCCTTTACATAGGCCTTCCAAAGTTATCGCAACTAACTCACGTGTCATTTCCCGTCCAACTACCCGGACAAAATAGCATCCACACCGAAATCTTATCGTATATGCTGCAAGGCTTTCACAGGCTTCGAGTCGTATGCCGTACCAGGAGAGTCAAGCTATGTATGACTTCCTGGTAGAGCGAGGGGTCCTGGATCGTAGAGCTGTTATATTCAATGCAGCGCGATTCACAGATTGTGCACAATCTGTCGGCGGTATTTGGAGGCTCGGAGAGATGGTTGTCCAATGGCGACAGGATAGAAATGATGGTATGATCTTGGCTGTCGTCTCCTATCAATATGAAACTCAATGGTAGACTGTGATGGTGCTAGCAGATCTTGTTTCCCCCAGTGTCGAGCACGTTCCTGCATTACCGCTGTAACTACGGGCACGACGTCAAAGTAGATGGCAGTGTATAATGTAACAGTAGATGTGCAACAAGGTCACGGTACGGCCATTTGAATCGCCCAATAGGGCCGTTATAGTGCTAGTTCGTGGCTGTACACTCTTGACTCGGGAGTTTACTACAATCAACAGCCTGAGTCACAGTACTGTCAACGATCACTCAGGCTCGCACGCGTAACTCCATTTCACTTTCCGCTGATCATACACGCATCTGAACTGTGTCCATCCTACATCAACATGCTTACAGTAAACAAAGAACTCCGCTTCTTCTGCATCAAGTCTCAGCTGGTGACGCATCTAAGCTGATTCGCGTAGTACATACCTAAAAACATTGTGCCCATGATTCTTCGCTTCAACCAAAGGTCGAGTCTGGTGGATAGTCTGAATGGCTTCATGGATGCGGGCAAAGAAATCCATCACTATGATAGGAGGCAACTTGTAGAGGACGTAAAGGCATTCGGGTGTGACAAGCTCTATGTCATCCAGGTGTCGTACACCCAATCGTGTGAGCGGCACAAGAAAGTGCTTCGACCAGTCGCGGTGTGGCTCAGCACTGTCAAGCTTTGCCAGGAAGTCATGTAGAGATGGATAAGGAATGTGTGGGGTAAATGTTTCGATCTCGAACTCAACAAGGATAGACGTGTTCTCCGAGTCGCTGGCAGGATGTGGATCCATTCTTTGGGGTCATGCAGTGGTATTGGCGCGATAATCGTGCTACGAGTAATCGCTGACTCGGATCTGAGTGACCATATGACATGATGATGACGACGGCCGCCAAAACCGGCTCCGGTCCCACCGGTTCGTTTGCTTTGGCATGCCCCTATAGAGTGTTGTGAACTGTTCTATTCAGTTTACAAATTATGTTGCCTGTGTTAGATCCGACTGTATTCAGTTCGTCTCGGTAGCTCCGAGTTGTCCACTTTTTCTAGATTCAAGATTTTCACTCCCATTTGCCTCGCTGTTTCAATACACTTCCGAATCGTTTCTGTGCAACATGATCATGATAGCCTGACTCAGAGGATGTGTACGTCACCGTTTCGTTCTTGTTGGTCTTTTACTTTCGTTTTTCGTATTCATTCTCGCTGTCCCTCATAGACCCGAGTCTGTATTTGTTCGTATTGCATAACCCCGGGCAGTCATCCGAGCTTCAAGCTTCAAGTTCAACTTGAAGTTCAACGACGCTACTGGTTATGTAAGCCTCTCTGCCTCAGTATGCACACGGGTCACCTGATCCTCGTGTTTCCTTTTAAACAAGGCACGCTGTCCCACTCGGGAGTGCCGTCTGCGACGGCAGATACCTTGCTTGGTAGTCGGTCGTTGTGTTGTAAACAGGTTACGCAAAATACACACGAAGGGGACAGATGACAGGTACGAAAGACAGCGATAATGGAGAGCACACGCAAGGCAGGCAGACAACCGTCAAACACCAGTCTTTCCAAAAACGTTCAAGAGCAAACACACATCGAATGAACCGGCGGTCTTGATGTCTCAATTGAGATGTGGAAGGAAAACCGAATCTCCTGACTTCGTCCACCTGCTC
>JBBPRK010000787.1:0-17700 GCA_038093075.1 Boletus patriciae
TGGACTGCAACTGACGCCATTCTTGGATAGTGCGGAGAGATCACATAGACCGTTGCTGTATTGGATACCCCTCGTGCTTGCGTGCTCGGTGGTCCTTTCGTCACTATAGACTCGCCATGCATATCCGCTGGCCATCCCGTTGTCGGACGGATCCGGAAGCTGATATGTCCGGACTCCTAGACACCTACTACCACAACTCGGGCCCTTTTTGGAGTCCACTTTCCATCTCTTCCCTGACGAGTCAACTCGCTACCCCCTTCCTTACTGACACCCGCTTATGTTATTGCGATGACCCATGAATTCGATGAACTCGATTATATTATTATCTCCACCCTAACACTTACTATTATTCTTTTGTTACACTCTTTGATGGGTTTTGGTTTCATGAGGACGCACAAGGTCACCGACTGGCATAGAATTCCCGGTATGGACGTTTCATGAGTGTATCTATTGCGCGTGCACCCCAATAATATTAACGCATCACGAATGGAGCTAAACGGGTATAATTCGACCGACCACCTCGAAAGAGCGAAATGCCTATCAAATACATAGACACCAGAATCGTCCATCATTTTCCCCGACAAGTTCTCCAGCGAACACTCAGTCCACGAGCGCGACATACCCGCTCTCGGCGTAGATGCAACTGGAGTTTCTGCAATAACCGGATGACGTCAACGACCATTCGTTCGCAGGCCACCAACCGGCAAGAATTTGCAGACAACACTCACTCGGGGTCGACGGCAGCGATCAAGTAATCGGGACTGGCGGTGGGCGTCGATCAACGGTCACGGGGACACGCCTAACAGAAACCCACCCACCTCGCGGGGATACGATAAGGAATAGAGGCGTACATGGTGGCGTTGACGGGCTCGTCGGTCGCGAGGATCGAGCGGACGTAGGGCTCGGACGACAGGAGTAGGAGTTGAATGTCGGGAGGGTCGTTTGCGGTAATATTGTAAAGGTGGAGTTGGGCCGAACCGCCAACCTTGGCGGAGGGAGGGGCCACGAGCTCGAACGCAGAGACCAAGGAAAGGCAGAGGGCGAGAGCACTGGATGCGCACGCCGGTCAGTGTGAGGACGAAGGGCATGACGCAAAGAGAGATACTATACCTGAGCTTGGCGAACATGTCGAGGGATAATGCAAGACAGGTAGATTGGACGGGAGTGTACGAGTTCTCCGGGGGATGAATGGAGGAACCTTTTCTATATCGGACAAGCCGAGAAATTAGTATCGATCCAGACGTTTTAGGAAGTGCCCGGGTGGATGAGTCTCGTGGCCAGACGTTTTAAGATACTCGATGTTGAAGTGCCGATTTCATCCCCGTTGAATGCTGCGTCGTACGGCCCTCCTACGCCATCCTGCGTAGCCTCGGACCAGTTATTTGGGGATGTAAGGGACTGACACCCCGTCTCTGTCGCGTCCTAGTCTGGAGATTACCCCCGTAACAAGCCCATCAGTCACGCTGTGGCGCGCGTTCATCACGCCGCCAGAGGCGTAGACCGGACAGCCACCCAACGAATGTCACCAGACGTTTTGGTTTCCGGAGGCTTCCGAAGGTGTGATCCAAGTGTCTGGTTGAAGACCACAGTGTGTGGTCTTGGTCGCCGGGAGCCTATCCGAGCTAGGAAGGCAAAAATGGATGGTCAGAGACTACCGTTCGGTGTCCTTGTGTTGTTCCCAGTGAGAAAGAAAAATTGCGCGATTTCGTAGCCGGAGTTGCTGATCGGCGGCTACGCATTTCCTGTGCTTTCCTCGCAGCCATTGCCAACTGCGCTGCCTTGTGGGAGGACACGGACTTGCGGTCTCAAGAAGTCAGTGTATGTAGCTGTGTACTCGCTTGCTGCGACATGCCTTCAAGTTAGCCGGCGTTGGCCGTTCGTGATTCTGCGGTCGAGTGTGGGTTTTTTTTGCACGTGCGTCCCTGACCCAACTCCCGGATAGTGAGTGCGGTATAAAGTGTTTGGTGGTCAACAACCTCGCAGGGCAAAGGTTGGAAGGGTAAAGGTGCTGGACTGCCGCCGGCATCAGTTGACGTGTCGAAATAAGCGGAAATGTTTTGTCGCGCGGCGCACGCTGACACGTTGGCAGCTCGCCAACGCTTATCCGACGAACTACTCCGCTCCACTCTTAACGAAAGGCGTCTCGAGGTCCATAATACGACATCTCGCGTCCATTGGATGGCGTTCCGAAATAGCGATATTTTCGCTGATATGCTGATGCGGTAAATCCGGATCTCGCATCGGATGATTACAACACCTTGGGGGGGAGGAAGTGCCACTCCTGAGGTATCGTGAAATCAACGACGTCCCAAAAAAACATCAACAGATGGCACCACTCGGTTTTGGGAAGTTGGAGGAGCCGTGAACGCAGAAGAGTTCGCACACTGGAATGGGGTTGTGAGGGCGAAGATGCAGGGGTAACTATGGGTTGTTTCGTTTCTGCAACGGTGGGCATTCTCGCGATCCGACCAAAAGCTCGTGATAATGAGCAGCCTCGAATCCTGGCAGACATTACCTGGCGTCAACTCCGAGATCATCCAACAAGCTCAGAGCAACCTTCACGAAACTCCCGAATTGTACGCATGGCAGCGCCCATTGCGTTTCCGGTACAATAGCGTGCGACAATGGACGTTTGCCATGGCTACGCACATTAGAAACCGTCCCACACGATTCCTGATATTTCCAATGGACAATCAGTGCGTTGTGAGCCGTTGGACTTCAGTATCCAAGATTAGGTATGGTCACTGGCAAAAAGAAGAGGAAGCGGTCAACGATCACGCATTCGCTGTCTCTGACCAAAACATAAGCACTCACCCGACCTCAACGGTGAATGATCTGGTTGCTAGGACTGGGCGCTGACATCCCGCCGAGTGTCTAGACAATATGGCTCACATCACAAATGAACGTCAGGATGCGAACGTCAACGGCCGAAGGGACTCCGTCTAAGCCGAGAGCAGTAATCCGGGGCAATTAAACAGCCAAAAACCGGTGATGAATTTACTCGAGTACCGGGCCCACGTCCGGCGGGTCGTGTCCCGAGTGAGAATTTTCTGGTTTGGTGTAAACTTTTCTAGTGTCTGACGATTCTCCTGTGTGTGACGATTCTTAAAGTGTGGGGGTAGCTCCTCGGCGGTCACTGGTCAGGAAACACCAGTACTAAACCAGGAATTACGCGCTGGCGCTCCTGTCTGAGGATTCTCCCGCGCCCGGGGTTTCTCTTGTAACTTGACGGTTACGGAAAAGCTTGTGCTTCGAGACGAGCGTTCGGAGTCGGAATTCGGAGAGGCTAATGCGTGTACGTTTGAATTCCCACGATACATCCCCTTCCTTGACTGAGCTCGTCGTCGTCCCAACCTGCTCGCTGTGCACGACGACGACGACGACTTCTTTTTTCACGTACGCCGTGCTTGATGACCTGCTGCGCTCACTCTGATGCCGCCGCGCTCACTCGTTGCTTCCTCGAGGCGTCCTTTGTCCGCAATATTCCTAGGATCGTTACCGCCAAAGGATCCCAAGGAAGCCAATATCCCAGACCTTCCTGAGCCCCCAGAGAGTCCCGGCGCTGTTTCCCCCTCCGGACTGCCATCTCCTCCAGCATCCAATTCGACTGGCAGTGGTTCAACCGGTGACCGCAACAGTGCGAACTCGGGCAGCATCAGACAGCGTCCAGTCTCGTATTCAGGTTCTCCAAGTGCAATGATGCCCACAGAAACGTATGACAAGTACATAGCTATATCCAAGACTTCAAGACCCAATTCTGATGACGACGATGACGAAAACGACCATGCGGGCGAGGAAGATAATACCGCCAGGCTTGACCGCAGAATCGGAGCCAAAAGCCCCAGCGAGAATAACGCTGCGCTCCAGCGGGTCAAAAGCCTTGCTCAACGCAACCGCATGGTGAGCCTGCTGCGCTTCCCCCTCAACGCATGCTCATTGCATGCTCTTGTTCCACCCCACGTGTTGTGGTATATTCCTGGCAACCTTCGTAAACACCGGTTTCTTGAATTTTTATTGTCGTTTCGGTATTTCGATGCCAAATTCCATTCCTGATGCCTATATGCTATTCGAACCCGCTTGCTTACCGAATGACGTATGGTGGGCAGGCATTAGATAAACTCTCTTCCCGCCTCAACACTCCATCGCCGACCCATGCTTCTCGTTCACCTAATGCCTCCTCTTCATCCACTTCCAGAACGTCAACATCTCGCCTCTCATCCCATTCCCACTCGCAGTCCGCACCGCCGGTTCAACGCAATGATACCCTCTCGGGATCAGAGACCGAGCGAGAGAGTCTACGTGCTCCAACTCCCTCCCGTTCTGACTCCAATTCCAATTCCTACCACTCTTCATCTCCTGAACGCCCATCGACACCCCCGTCCGTATCAGGCTCCCGTCAACGACGAAGGCTTATATCTGCACCCTCGTCTCCACAGAAGACGCGGCAGGCGTCTCCCGGCCCATCACGCACTCCCCGCAAACGAGTGTCCATGGCGAGTGCCATCTCTACTCAGAGCGTGGAAAGCGGGAGATACAGTAGAAATGACCACGATGTTACTGAAGCAGCGCTGGCCGCCGTAGCTTCCTCACGGAGGAGCCCCACCGGCAGCAAAAAGTCACGGCAGCCACTTCCGAGAGAATTCAGGGATAGAGAACGGCGGAGCTTGGACGGACGGGTTGGTGGCGTGGTTGCGTTCCTTTCGCAATTGGCTAATAATGCACTCCCTTAGGCTTCGATCGAACCGATGACTTCGCACGGGACATCCTTCCGAGATGACGGGTACGAGGAAGATCATTCACCAAGGACTGCCGCGCATACAGCCGTCAACGCAACAAGCAATGTCCAGTATTCCCCTCGCGGTGCTCGGTCCACTCGGTTTTCCACTGTGAGGGACCTGACGCGACGACATCAGACCCGCTGGCTTTCCGATGATCTATCAGGTAATGCACCAGATGGCGGACGGAGGCAGTCTCAGCGAGGAGGAAGTGCAGAAAGTGCTCTGAATGGTGGCGCAGGGAGACTCGCAGGCGAGAGCTTACGTGCGGCGGGGATTGGTATGCGCGGGAGTGGGAGACAGGGGGCACCGTCGAACGAGGATGTCTTCGGTGACGGACGTGATGCCAACATGTCCGCGCGCGGGGCACGCCCGGGCACCGGTCGCACAGTGGAGTGGGAGGATGAGGAAAGGCAGCGGCGACCTGATGCTGATAACAGGAGTCGAACCAGTGGATCCAGCGCACGTGTTGGTGAAGCCATTGGCCCGCCTGTTCCTCGCCCCCACTTGCACTCAGATCCACCTCGGGCACCCACCGCCTTGATTGTAGAACGGGATACGAGAGGTGCAGCACGTGGCGTCTCGTCCCGGCCCGCTACATCAATGGCAGACTTTTACCACGGAGAAAACGACCCCAGGAATGGAAATTACTCGATGCGGTCCAGGAGGACGACGTATGACCTTTCGGATAGACCAGAGTCTCGACATTCACCGACTGCGCGCAACATTTCTCTACCCCAAACGCCCTTCGATCCTCGTGCAGGCACCTCCTCCCGCCACCGCACAAGTGTAACTCCGGGAGGTAATGGCCCGTTGACCAACTTTAATAACCCTCAAAACGCCGAACACACCCGCCTTATGTTGGAATCACTCTCGATGTTCAAAGCACAACTCTCTCGACTTCCAAATCAATCCCAAACTGTCCGTGATTTATCCGATCACTCAAGCGCAATCATACGTTCGTCGGAGAGGCTCAACAGGATTTTGAGGGCCGCGACAACTAATGCTGTCCAACAACAAATTGCCGTTGAGGTGGATGACGAGTATTATGAAGAGGACGGGCCCAATCACCCTGCACAAATCTGGAGAGATGTTGGCTCTGACTTTCGGGAGAGCTTGCGGGAGAGCGATGATATAGTGCGCTCGCTCACCGGATTCATTCTTGGTGCCGGAAAGCTGTTGAAGGAGGCAGCTGGAGCATCTGATTCTGCCCATCTGAGGTCGATGAGTCTGGATGATGAAATCAACAGGAAGCCCCCATCCGATTCAGGTCTCGAGAGGGACAGTAGCAGGCGAAGTCAAGATGGTAGACGAAGCGCTGAGTCGCGGCTAGGCTGGGAACCAACGACCTCTACTGGTGGGGCTGATGTGTCTCGCAGGCTCTCCTCTCGTAGCGATCTTAGCCTTGCTCGCCCTCCGTCTTCGCGAGACAGGGACAGCTTAAGCGATCAAGATCGATCAACTTCCTCTAGAAATGCTTTGAATCCACTTTCAGCCACACGACGGCTGTTCGCGCCACGTGAGCATCGTGAGCAGCAAATGACAATGGACGGGTCAGCGATTCACAATGCACCGTCCAACGTCCTCGACCTATCAGTGGACCACGAACCCTCTCCGACTCCTACATCTCGATACCCTTGGGCGGAAAGGTCGAGAGCACCTTTGTACTCTACTCCACCTCCCCTCCCGACTCTCCCGTCCGAATCCCTACTTCAAAGATCCAACACGACAGTTGACAAAGGCAGTCGTCGCAATTTTTCCATGGCTTCCATAACCACAGTTCGCAACCCCAACCCACCTTTCGTTTTATCCACACCCAATCCCACGACAGCAATCTCAACACACACGATGTCCGCCTCTCCTGAGACCTCCACGTTTCCTATGGAACGCACAAACTCCCACGACTCAGTGCGTTCTTCTGTAACCTTTTCCCGTCCATCGGGAGTGTCCGTATCCGCTCTCCAGCAACAGCAAAGTCGCGACGAGGCTCGAAGGCGCGTGGGTACGACTGCAGAAGAGGATACGTCTGGTCTCAACCAGGTTCGCCCGTCACTCTCCGGCTCAGAAACCGAAAGGGATACGCGTCGCCGAACCCTTGGTGTTCGTGCAGCCCGCATGTCGTTGGAAGCCGCCGTCGACGAGCACGAGACGGCCGGCGGTAACCATCAACCGAGGACAATCACGTTCCCATCGCAAAGACGGGAGCGTCGACGGACTGTCACGGAAATATTCGGCTAAGTAGAGACCGGGTATTGTGTACGTTGCATTATTCATCGTTTCTCAAAGTAGGTGTCAGAAGGCCCTAGCAACCGATCTGCCACACTGACGCGTTGCTCAGAATATCAAGGTGTATACTGCCTTGTTGTGTTTTCTTTTCGTTACCAAGTGCATTATATTCACGCATTGCATCTCTCAACTACGGACTTTGGCTTTTTGAGCGGACACCTCGATGTTCAAGTCCGAAGCACGCCTGTCTTTAACATTATTCTTTTTTTTTGGTCTCTCCTCTCATTATTTCCTGTTATCTTGGTTGGCCATGCACATACTTTTTGTTCATGTCTCCTCTCTTTCTCTTTCTCTTTGTTTGTGTTCTTGTTCTATCGCTATACGGGGTGTTCTCGCGCAGCACGTAGGGTTTTTATGATGCAGGTAAGAGGCACATGCAGCAAGATGATGACCACTCTTTGCTCGAAACATTACAAGTACTCTTTTTGAAAGATTATCGTAGCACCGTCGTAATGTGATTGTTTCACTCGTCCTGTTGGTGACGTGGTAAGCGAGCGACGGTCTCCGAGACGACCAGACCGAGTTACCAGGTGGAGCTAAGTATATAATCCACGTCTTGCCACGTCGCACTGGCAACTGCAAACAGTACCGTCGTGGGTCGGTCGTCGATGGCGAAGAAACCGGCGCGAGTTCTTCGACATCGATGATCGATCGCTTTGAGACAATAATTAATGGAACGTAACCTGACGGAGGGTCGCGAGGTTGGTTTCTAGAAACAATTGTGTTGGTGGGGAAAGCGTTCGGTTCATGTGGATGGCTCGTCGGCAATGGCGGTCGAATGGATGACGCACGTCGCCGTCCTCGCAGGGATGAGCTCGCGCGGTGAACTCACTTATGCAAAAGGACGTCCATGAGGCATTGAGGAGTGGGGGGCCGAGGAGCCATGGGTAAAAACGCTACCCGTCCGAATCACACGCCAAGGGTCGTTACCAAACACCCTGAACGTTGCTGTGGCATTCACACGATCATAGACGATCTTATCAGCCTGAGCCTCGGTTAGCGTTTATCGGTTTATCGCAATCGCGGCAGCCACCGGCATCTTCGTGGAGTCCGCTACCCGAGCGCAGTCTCCTGCACTGGGAAGAATTCATGGTTTCGTGAATGGGCGGTCCGTGGCTCTTCGGACGCCGTTTTGGACGGGTGATACGAATGGGTGCTGAAAGATGTCCGTGCTTTTCGTCAGGTTGGCAAACGCGAAGGAACGCTCTCACGACGTTGCCAGTGGTCATCATGATGCACTTCATTCGACAGCGTTTTGCGCCCGGAGTTGTTTCATAGGCACCGTTGGGTGAATTTGGGATGGTAGAGTCGTATGTAGATCGTGGGGACATCGATGATATCGCGATCCCACGCATGGACTCGCCTTCAGCAAGCTGCAGTTGCAGCAACGAACTAGCACCTTCTCAACGTGTTCCTGGGTTGGAGAGTAGTGTCCTGCGATTCGGATGTTGGTGTGGGTCGAACTAGAACAACGATCGGGGGTTCTAAGCGAAGGCGAGCGACGAGAAGATCGCACTGTGCCCAAGACAATGCAATGACGTATTCGCTGATAGCTCTTCGACTCTCTACGACCGTGCAGATTCGTTCCTGAGATCGCCGTAGCGATATCTCTGAGTTGGCACTGGAGTGTTGGAGTGTCGCACCACACCACAAACAGACGTCACCTATCACACGCTCAGCCGACTTTGCGAATTCGGGGCACGTCGGGGAGTGGTTTTCGCTACGGGTACACCTCGGGCCGACGAGAACGTTTGCACACCCGTTTATGATTAAAGCTCGCATCTAAAAAATAGATGTGGCGTCAGCGGTGGTTCGACGAAGAAATACAAGCATCAGCGCAAAGTGTCACCGATATGTCGAAATGAAACGAGCGATAAGATAGCTTTGTTACGAGGCAGTGTCCCGACGGCGACTTGGGCCCTCATCATGACACCAGGGATTGCGGGCCGATCACCTAAAACCAGCTCTACCAATGTATCGTTCGGTGGGTGGCCCCTCATAAGTCCATCCAGCATGTGCCACAGTCGAATATGACGTAGAGGGTAGGCGCTACCTAGATAGCAGGTGGAGAGCATAAGTAGCGCATTCGAACGCGCGAGAGATAAAGATAGGCGTACGTGATGGACTTGACAAAACAGCTTGGAGGAAGACCGTGACGTTTCAAGCCTGCGACACACGCGCTCAGTGAATCTCCTAAGTGTATCCTCACACGCTCGCTCCATCCACCGCATTCATGAAGCACCCTCGAATGATGAATGGAGTGATGAGAGCGGAAATGGTCGTGAGCGACTTTGGCGATCTTGAGGAGTTGCCTCTTTGGGAGGAAGACTAGAGCAACGGACGCCGTTTGTCAGACTCACAGCTCCACATCCAATACACTTAATCAGATCCTTAACACTTGGCGACCCATCATTTCGTCACCATTTTTGCAATACTTTGCCTTAAGTATTTTTGCAGCAGAAAATACCTCCTGCTCTTTCCATTTGAGGAAAAGTACGATATGAGACAGGTGGAGCTTTTTATCTAGCCGCTTGCTCAGCCTCGTTACCCTCAAAGAACCTCCTTTGAAGTGCTTCGCATCAACGGCTAAAAACAATCCAACCCTTGACGTCAGGCTGTGGAGATCGCGATAAAGACTGGACCCAGCGGTCCGTATATAAACTTCACGAACGGCGCCGTATCATGGTTGTCAGACGCGATTCGAATTCCTCCCCTCTCATCTTCCTCTCAGTACTTTCACCATGCAGTCAAACGTCCATACTTTCCACGCCGACGCTGTCTTGTTCGACATGGTGTGTATATTCTACTCGTGCTTGCCAAATCTAACTCTTCCAGTGTGTTGATAGGATGGCACACTCACCGATTCTATCGCTGCCGTCGAGGCCGCGTGGGGAAAGGTCGCAAAGGACATCGGGCAGGACCCGGCCTACGTGATCGCTGCCACCCACGGCAAGCGCGCTATCGACAACCTCGCACAGTTCAAGCCGGCAATCCAGGCTCACGAGATGGACGCTGAAGTCCAAAACTTTGAAGAGAGCATTCTTTTCTTTGCAGACGCGTACCGTCTTCACGGTCCTGGCTCCGTTGCCCACACCCCTGCTTTCTCGTCTCTCCCACTCAGCCCTACCAGCTCGGGAGAGGCTACCCCCGAACTTGCCACGTCTCCCGCGAGTTCACTACCCTCGTCTCGTGCGTCGTCTTTTGCCGCCCTCGGCAGTCGTCGCCCTTCTTTCGCGACCCGCTTGAACGGCATGCTGGCCATGTCGGCTTTGCCGGAAGCATCTATCTACGATGCACGCTACTCCGAGGGTTTGATCCTCGAAGCAGACGAAGACGTCCTCTCCATGGAGCTCGACTCCAAGAAGCACGGTTTGCAGGCCTGGCAGATCGAAGCCACCACCGTAGATCGCTGTGTCCGTATCCTTCCCGGTGTCAGGGAGATGATAAACTCGATCCCTGAGGGTCAATACGCCGTCGCCACATCGGGTGCCAAAACCTATGGTACGTTTCAAATCTGACCAAAGGAATACCGGTCTGACTGTTTGTCTCGACAGCGTTCGGATGCATGACGCGCGTCGGCATCGTACCTCCCAAGGTGACGATCACCGCAGATGACAAACGCTTGAAGGCGGGAAAGCCTGCACCCGATCCATTCCTCCTCGCAGCAAGTGAGCTGGGGTTCTCCGCGTCGAACTGCGTCGTCTTCGAGGACTCCCCGAGCGGGATCCGGGCCGGGCTCGCAAGCGGTGCAACTGTGATCGCCGTCTGCACCAGCCACGAGCGGAAGCAAATTGAACATATCGGTGCTCACTTCGTGGTAGACAACATGGAGAGCGTCAGCTGTGTTCCCTGTGAAGACGGTCGGCTCAAGTTTACAGTACAGCTCTAAGCCCCCTTCCCCTCCTATTCTCCCCCAGCCTCGAACTTGCGAACGAGCTTTGTAACATATCTATTTTACCCTTTTTATCCATGTACTTGTCAGTCACTTACCCACATGTACCTTCCCTGCCACAAATAGATCAACGTGCTAGATCTCGTAGGATCGTTGAGGCAAAGCTTATCGGATCGCAAAAAGAGGAGTCCAGAGATTTGGTAAGTGTTGCCGAGTAAAGAATAAGATTGTGTAAATTAAAGGGCACGTGGATAACTAATCTCAACGTAATGGCTTGGAGATGCGCTAGACCATTCAAGACCATCGGTTCCTTGTGTATTACGGACGCCAAACCGCCGTTGGGCTTGGTCCAACGGCTTTCGAGTCGGGAGAGAATCGAGCCTCGCTTGTCCTACTCATCCTCGTCGACAAGGAGTTCACGTTGCATCCAGAATGGCCCTGATGAACATGTATCAGATGGATACCCAAATGGCAGAGAAAAGGAGTGGACAGACCAATTGGATCCTCGACATCATGGAAGACGGTGGACCAAACGCCTATAAAACCACATCGCGACCGAATACTGCCCAATCCTATCGCATCACAGCTTAAGTAGGAAGAAAGAAAATCAGAACCCAATGTGCCATCTATGAGCCATTTCGACCTACTGCCACACCATTTGGTTATCATTGCCCGCACCCTGAAACACACACACAAGCTTTGTCAGACTGCACGTTTCTGCTGTGGCGAGGGATGCATACTCACATAATGCCACCATACTTGATCATCATCCGTAAGCTTGACGAATCCAACCATGTTGAACTTCCCGTCCACTTCGCCGATGAGGTTGATTTTTGGGTAAGAAGGATGAGAAGGATCGGGCTCGATGCTCGCCACACGAAAGTATATATCTATCGAGGCCAACGTTTCTTCAACACCATCGAAAATTGATGTGTCCTGAGGTTCATGATCTGGTACCTGAGAATATCCCACGTGCCATCGGTCGCATCGCAACAGCCAAGAATCAGCTTACCGACGGATCATTGTACACTGGCGAAAGAAGTAGGCCGTCCATCAGCAAGCCATATGGTCGGATGAAAGAGAGTAAAACTTACGTATGAACTCACGGTGATCCATGAACCCGTATCTTACAGACCACAGCCCCTCTGCGCCAGCCCAGTCGGCCTCTTTGTGAAGATCCAGCCCCCGAGGGATGATGCTCTGACAAAACAATAGGCCCAGCGGACAAAAATAAGAACACTCCTCGTCTTCGGCGTCGATATCCACCAATAACATTCCGAGGTCGTGCGCAAGCATCAAAATGAATACCCAATCAACGCGCCTGCTCCCATCTGGCATGAACGGGCCGTATGCGCGCTGAGCAGTGTGATGACGCAGACTGTACACGAATGCCTGAGATGCTCGACGTCGTTCCGGATAGAGGTCTGTCCGTGTGAACCCATACAACGCATGTAGCCTTGATAGCAGCTGTTCTTCTTCCTCCGACAATGCCTTCCAGGAATCACGTTCCAAGAACGCACCGTCCCCGATAAGATGTTGCATCCACCGCACGTTGCGCGACATCTCCCCAACGCCATCAGGAGAGGAAATGGGGAGTACATTGGTGACGAGGTCGATACAGGTGCGGAGCACCTGACATCGTTCTTCTCGTCGACACACAGCCGGATGTTTCAACACCGTGCGCGCCCTCATAATCCGCTGCAGCTCTCCCTTCCAGTCGGTGTCGTCTCGGCGACGGCCAAGGCGGGTCACTGTGCGCCGGGGATCGTCGAGTGGTTGTGCAAGGTAGAGTCCACGCCAGAATTGTCGGTTAAGAGGACCATAAATGACCTCGTGGAAGAAACTAGAGGTCTGAGATATGCGTGCAATATCGAGTGGGTCGAGTGCGAATAAGATACGGTCGATGATTTCGAGTGACAAGTCTGCGAGGGTAGTCATTTCTTGGTATATGGGCCTGATGTCGTTGGTACCGCGGAATGCAAGATGAGGTTGACACCGAGGGGTGTTTAGGTGGGGCCAAGTTCTCCGGCGTATTAATACTCCTGGAGGCATTTCGCCGCATCAGTTGAAACCGCGGGCAAAGAATGGCCGACGTTCGAGAAAAAATTCTTTCACTCTCGAGATCTTGAATGTGCGAACACTTTTGGACCGTGGGTCCACGAGAACTGCGTAATGGGATGGTCCCATAGCCTTGGTTGGAGGCAAAGTAATGAGACGTAACTTGTAGTTTCGTGGAATGTTCGTCGAGTGTAGAGGTGCAAAGGGTTAGTCCAACGCCAAGTGAATTCCCCTTGTCCAAACTCCGACATGTGGCGTGCACAAGACATTGCCCATATGGGGAAGAAAAAAAGCAATACATTCAGTGAAGATCTACGGATGCATAGCTACAGAACGTGGATTGCGCAAGATACGAAAGTATGACGGTAAAACACTGTTCCCTGATTCGTGAGTGCCCAGATGATAGCATGCGAAATGAATGAATGCGCGCGAATGATCGGAAAACTACGTGTGCTGCATGACCTAAACTTGATGAATGAGGTTGCGTTCAGAATGGTTTGTCCACTTGTTGTGTATTCATGCATGAGGGTTTTCCCGTGGCAGCGCCCTTTGATTCCCCTGAAGAGCCAGACAATGGATCGGATTTCGCACCACGCTTGCCACCTCTCAAGTCGGCGGTACGCACAGCGTCGTCGCCACCGGCCGGTTCGCTGGCGAGGGTCGACCAGGCATCGATCAGTTGTTGCCCAACACCAGGTTCAAGCTCTGTACCATCTCGCGACACCTTGATCTCTCGACCATGATTCCACGGGTTCCGCAAATGTCGCGTCCGGCGGAATTGAACTCGCTCGGTACACAACCATTCAATTTTGAACGTTTCTCCCCAACTTGCCTCTGGTTCCTGACCATCTGAATGGCGGTGCATCACTATGGCCGTTGATGCTGGTTGGTCTTCTTTGACGCCACCCTCACTATACTTCTCCTCCACAAGAGCTGGCAAGCGCAACCCGAGATTACCCGAATCATTTGTGCCACCGCCACCCTTGCTTCCTGCCTCTGCTCGCACTCCAGCTTGAGGGTACTTCCCTGACTCGGGTCGTGCACTGGGTGACGGGGGGTATGGGTCTGAAGAGGGGTCAGGATCTTGCCACTCTCGGGGCCGTCCCCCATGACCCGGCGGCGGAGGTAGATCGGGATTAACGGGGCCCTCGGAATCACGATCGAGCGCAGGTGGCGCTGACCGCCGTGCCTGAGCGCTGACTGCATCCGGGCCACTATTCGTTTCGTCTGGAAAAGGCGCGAATGGAGAGGGGGACGCTTCAACCAGCCGCCGCTCAGAGGGCCAAGTACGCGTCTGTGGGCTTTGGCGTGATGGACTTTCACGCCGCTCCAGTGTACCATGGGTAGGCACGCGACCGGATGAGGGCGATGGCGTACTGGGAGATGAATCTGTGCGTGGTGCCCACGAAACACTACGATTGCTACGAGAGATGCCGCTTGCCATCCTGTGGCACGGACAATCAGACTGGTACGACCCAAACTGCGGATGAACACACCGTGCGTATCCATAGAACTCGCCGCTCTTGTTCACACTAAATATTAGAATGACTTCCCTGCTCGTTCGAAAAGCCTGATCTAAAATCGCCTCGTTGTGCTTCTGGGTTGCCCATACACCACGTTCGGTGCTGAGGTCCAAGTCATACTGATCATCAAATGAATTATGCTGCGCGGCAACTTCGGAGACGATACACCGGACCTACCCGTGTCAGTGACTTGAGGATAAAGAAGCGTGTAGGAAAATAACGGGCTAAGAAACTCGAGCTTGTCGAGGCATACGAGCTGGGCGATCGATTGGGAACCTTGGGAGTTGCTCCCTCCACAGTATCCGACTTCGGAGATTCTTTATCCCTGGAAGCCGACGTGGCTGGCGGTAGATCGCTCATCTTGGGCGGGGTTGACCGGCGACCCTTAGACCCAGCAGTCTCTTCGCTCGCTGTCATTGACTCGCTACCCTTTTGTAACACGTTCTTCACATAATGTGCATGGACGCCCATCCCACGTTGAGTACCAACGCCAGCTCGTAGATCGTCCTCTTTCCGGCGTGCTCTGCAAACTAATTGTGGACATCGGCGGGCGTGAGGTCGTAATTTGCGTCCATTGAATTGGGAGATTGCACGATTCAAGTCCTCCTCAGATCGATAGTTCACAAAGGCGCAGTTGGAACGAGAAATGAGGAAGAGAGATATTACACCACTGTCCTCAGCCCCGCTACCTTCAAAACCTGAGGACACAGGAGCAGAGTGCTTGAGAAATCGCCAGAGTTCGTCATGGGTGGCGTCGTTTGGAACATTTCCTACCCACATTACCCACTCCGATCGATTGGGTGGTGGATTCGGGTGATAGTGACGGCGAGCCGAGGGACGGTTATGTGCATGGGAGGTGCTAGCTGTTAACTTGTGGTTCAGCTGATGGGCGTCCATCCCCGGCGAGCTTCGCACAGAAATTTGTTCTGGCGGATCGCCAGTGGAAGGTGAAGTGGTGTTCCGTGAGGTAGTAACAGTGATTGAGCTGCTACTAGGGCGCAGGCTAGGCGAGGGGCGCTCCGAGCCTATCGACTGCGCTCTGAGCGTATTAGAATCTCTGCACAGGCGCTGAGTCAAGGGACGTGAATAGTTCATGGGATACTGTTGTTGAACTTGCATGGGGCCACCCTTGATGAACGTGTCTGTAGATGAGCCCGGACCATAGGGCCACTGATGGACATCAGGCCGGTACTGCTGCGGTGACCCATAATGACTGATTGCACTATAGAGATGTGGCAGATATTGTACGGCGCCGTATGATCCCGCACGAGATGGTCCATGGCTGCTAGCTGCAAACTGGGGCATGGGCGGAGGAAGGCGCTGCTGGTAAGATGGATTACCACCTTCCACGCCCAATGAATTCTGGAAATATGGTTGCGGCTGATTGCGATCAAGGGGAAAATATCGAGTTGGCGGATATGGGCTGGGTTCCAGTGGATGATATTCGTGGTACGCGTGTGGTTGGGATGGCTGGCTCTGGAACAGAGGAGGGTGCGTGGAGATCATGTACTGCCCGGGAAAACTATTATAAGGGGTATGTGGAGGGCCAGATGCAAACTGGGCAGGCAAAGGATGGACGGGAAAGGTAGATGGTGATGTTCGGCGTGCGAGAGACGCAGATCGACCAGGATTCCCCTGAGTCATCTGGTGTTCTGGTTCGTGTATCGTAAGATGAGACGGGGCAGCCGGAGCGCCGGATGGAAAGAAAGATGGATTGGTCTGTGACCGTGGTCGCAATGCAGAGTTAAGGAAGGAATCGTGAGGATGTGGTTGAGAATTCCAAGCATGCATGCCAGTCGTGAGTGGTGGGTATTCCGTGAACCCGGGTGGGTTGGATCGGCTATCGTCGCGGGACATCACAGACGAACCGCCAAAGAAAGTGCGACTCTCTGGAAATGGGTTTGAAAGTGAAGTGCTTGATGGCGTGTTGGATGGAGCAACGCTGAATGGGACATAGAAACCTGTACGAGAACGAAATGATCAGTCAAGCAATATAGCACGGGGAATTGGACGACGGAATTGGGGCCCAACGGGGAACGAATAGTACATTCTGCAGTGATCCCAATAGCCGTCCATCCCCACTAGAGGTATCAATGAGATGCCATCCGCAATGGAATCTATGGAATGCACTTCGAATTATACCGGAGAGCCCAAAACGCCGAAGACAGGAAAATATAACAAAGCGGTGTAAACGAGGAGACGAACATGACCACATCAAACGTCGACAAAGGGGACCACGTCCTGACGAGATGCCTGGACTGCGGTCCACGTGGATCGCAATTACCACACAAACGACACATACCATTTTCGGACGTTTCTCCCTGATGTGCAGCCGGAACGCTTGCGCCAGAACGATTGACAAGAGCAGGTAAGGGACTATGAGGAAGCGTTATTCCCTGCTGGTATTGATGTGCATGATCCTCAGTATCCATTATTCGCTGCGATTAGGGGACAAAAACCCATGAAGGCCCCTAGCGGATAGAATCCCCGAGTAATAGTACAAAAGTTGCAGATGGCAAAGTTCGGTGTCAACTCCGAGTATGTGTTGATCAGTGAGCGAGTCGAAAGGGAGGTGTATGATATATACCTAACCGTTCAAGGTTCGGGTCACAGATTATAAGACATGTGGCATATGACGTCACCCATGCGCGTCAAGTCCACCATGTTCTCCACTCTTCTCCCAATGTCTCCCAACGCCGTTCTTGCGCGCCCAGTGCGAATGACAAGCGAGGCACCGTTTTCGACACTTTGAGAGGAGTCGTTACGAGTAAATTCTGGTTTTGGAGGAAACCAATGAGGGCTCGCTAGACACCGAGCGCTCCCCGATTAGGGTGTGGGTTGACCACAGTTCAACGTTGGGTCAGATTGGCAGCCCAGTCGTAGCTTAAGGGCGGAGTCGGTGTGGAGCGCCGCGCTCCAAAGGACCCACAAAAGCCAGCGATTGATACGTCAGGATGAAAAATACCGCATACAAAGTTTATAACGGTTTCGTTGTAGGGACTGTTGGCGCAGGGCGACGAGATTCTGTGCGAACCAGGAACAGGGAAAGAGAGCTACGTATTACAATAACACGCACAGCGCCACATCCGTGGCAAATCCCGCCACGGATGACTCGGCAAACGCCGTTGGACCCGCCGCGCCCCCTCGCTTCGGCGCGTTGCGCCTG
>JBBPRK010000788.1:0-17690 GCA_038093075.1 Boletus patriciae
GTTTGTGTGACTGTTAATAGTTCTCCTATCCATGCACGTGAGTCTGGCTCTAACTCCAGGACCCAAGCTGTCTGAGGCATTTTTTGTACTAACCATGACCTGGTTCGATATTTTGGCAACTCATCATGGACCACGTAACGACCTTGCGGATTGATGCTTTATGTCGTATGGGGACATACGTGTCTACTATTGCGTCCTGCATTTCTTGATGAAGACAAGAACGGATCGATCATGGTGAACTAATTCGTTGGACGAAAGGCTTCGGCGCATCCAATACGGAGGGGAGAGACGTCGCTGAGATGTTCAAACAGTCTCTTGCAAAACATGTGCGTTGGCTTCACCATGCTAATTGTGAATCACCTCTAAAGGTCGTCTCCCGTTAAGAACCTTCCCGTAAACTTAACAGCCCTTATAAATGACACCACCGGCACACTCATCGCCTCACACTACGTCAACCCTAGAACCAAGATAGCTGTCATCTTTGGGACAGGTTGTAATGCCGCATACATGGAACATGTTAAGAACATCCCCAAGATCGCGAACTTGGGCCTTCCTCCTGATGCCGACATGGCTATTAACTGTGAATGGGTACGTTACGCGTCCTTTCATTGTTCTGTATGGACCTCGAGGGACGATTCCTTAGGGTGCTTTTGACTCCTTTGAGCACGAACACCTCCCACGGACGAAGTACGACACGATTGTCGACGAAACATCAAACAAGCCTGGTGAACAAGCATTCGAGGTGAGAAACTCTTCGCGGCTACACATTGGGAACCATCTGTTTACAGTGATCGGTTGTTTTCCAAATACCCCGCCCTCCACGTACTAAGAAACTCATATCGGGTCGATATTTGGGTGAAATCATCCGACTGGTCCTTTGTGAGCTTATAGATGAGGGTATCCTTTTCCTCGGTCAGAATACATACAAGCTTGAGAAACCGTATTGTTTTGATACCGCTTTCTTGTCTCTGATGGAAAGGTGAGGGGTCCTTCCGTTGCTCTTTTCTCACCATCTATCGACCCCGTTCAACTTTGGCTCATATCTTGGCAGTGACCCGACGGACGAGCTTCTCATGATCATTGGCATATTCACCCACTTCTTCGCCCTTGAGACGACACTAGCCGAACGACAATTCTTCCGAGCCCTCGCTAAACTGATCGGGCGACGTGCAGCACGACTGAGCTCCTGCGGAATTGCAGCGATTGTCAAGAAAATGGGATATCTGGAGGAAGGGTGCTCTGTAGGCGCCGACGGTAGTCTGTACAACGTATGTGAACCTCTTGGCTTTCTGTGCTCCTTTTCCTCTTTTCCCGACAGGACATTAATTGTTTCCCTCTAAATAGAAATATCCTGGTTTCGCAGACAGGGTACATGAAGGCCTTCAAGACATCTTTGGAGACAAGGGCCGGTGAGGGCATAGATCAGTTACGTCCTTGATCACTTTCTGACCTGTAGCTTGGCGCTCTTTCCTACTTACTACCTCCGCGTATCAAATTGGGGGATCTAGTAACATCGTGACTCACCATGCCGAAGACGGCAGTGGTGTTGGCAGTGCAATCATTGCTGGTAAGTCGACTTCTCACTGTGTCCACGGAACCTTTGCTTTGATCTCACCCAATGTTATAGCAATGACGAAGTTCAGGAAAGACGGTGGTCTGTATTTGCATGTCTGAACCCTGGGAGTGGGTGGATGGTACGGCATCATCATTCACCGGATTGCATAAATCGTGCACTGGTTTAGTTTGCAAGAGAAGAAGAAAACAGTTTCGCCACACACTAGATACGGAAAAGTAGAACTCAGAGACTGACTTGTTGTACACTATGATGTCGCGTCTGGCCCGGATCAACCACTCACCACACAAGTTGGAATTGCTCGGTCCGCTTCCTGTGCATTCTCTTGAACAAGTCTTTCTCGTATCCACCCTATAATCGCGAGTGATCCCCTATGTAGTATCCCCCTGCCGTTATTCACTCCCCCGCCGGATCCGATTTCGATGGGCGTTGTCAGTTATGTCACGATGGCACTCGGATGACACACCGTAATAGAAAGTTAATGTGCCTCCGCTGTACATATACAGTAATCCAACTTGAAGTGTGACGGGCAGTTTCTCAGCAGGTTTTCTTGAGAAGCCCTTGGGGGAGTGACATATATCACATCGATGAGAATCTTGGGAACGGGCACCCAGACGTCAATGGGTGAGAGAGTTCGCAGCGACGTCTGATCGGCGCTCTCTCACACTGTGTCGACGGGGCAAGATATTCCCCAGACGGTTTAGCCGATTGCCACTGGAGTCGTGATCACGCTCCAATCGTGGGAACCATGGCTACATACCCATTCGGAACAAGCGAGGGCAGTGGCATGGCTGAACGGGACTGCCATCGGATATGCAGATGCGGCCAAGCACGACCGCATCCAAGGCGGGGATCGGGTGTACTGAAGGAGTGTCGAGGAATCCAAACATGCAAACATGTTCAGACAAGAAATGGTTTCTGCGAGTTCAAAACGAGTGTGATTTGTCCAACAGCGATTTGCTGGAATAAGTAGCAAGAAATGTAACCCATACAAACGCAATCAAGTATCCACGGTGTGGTCCATTCGAGCGCCGTTACACGTTCAAACTCTTGTCTTCCTCATCAACGAACTGGATTGAACCTTCGCCTTCGGTGTGTTGTGTACCTTTGAGGGCGACTTGAACGCTGAGCGGTCTCGCACGCTGTGAGCTCGTGGGGGTAGGAGAATCGGGGGCCGCAGCTTGAAGGCGTGTAGCCATGTCTCTCGTCCAGGCTTTCCCCTCGGAAACACGATAAATGATGAGAAGGGGTGCGATGACCTACGAATTCAGGGTGGAGTGATCAGTAACTGGAACAACCAAAAACTGAACTAGAAAGCAAGTCACCTGCGCTTCGCCCAGGATTTGCAGGAATGCATCAGCCAAAGGGCTGCTTGCGGCGAACGGTATAAGATAAAACAATGAGCATATCGCGTATACAGCAGCACTTTCGACGATCATTGCCGCAAAGCTGGCGTAAAGCATGCCGTATGCAGGGCCAAGAACCTTTGAGATGCATGCTCGGTGGTACAGTAGACGGACGACCGTTAGAATACAGATGAGGATATTGATGGCGAGGGAAACGCTGAGATACGGGAAGAGAAAGGTGAAGGACATCCAGCCGGTCCCGGATGGATGTTGTGCCACGATGATGACCCAGAGGGAACCGGTGACTGCAAATACCACGTAAAGGGTTACGGCGGGTCAACCAAATGAAAGAAGCACTGACCGACGGATGTGAGTAACATCAAGTATGCGAACACGGCGACGAAAGGGTGGAACCTGCTGTCTCTATATACTACAATACAGCGCCATATCTCGTGGTAGAGTTTGTTTGTCATGGAGAGGGAGCGAAGCCAAAACGCTCACCATTAGGGCATCTGCGCACCAATTTGAGACGACGAAAGCAACGTTCAGAGGTGTGGATGAAGTGTTTTCTTCATACGCGCTGGGACCTGCAGGGGAGGGAAGCTTGTTAGTGTTACTTGCCTGATGATTGTACACAATGGACTGACCACCGGGATAATCCCTATTGTTTATGAAGCCAAGCTGGGTGATCTGTGAGTTGGCAGCGACGTATAGTGTACTCAATGCAAAGATGAGGTTGACATAGAGGAAGAAAAACCAATTCTTCCGGGGAGCACCTTCATGGGTGCGGATGCGCCGCCAGAGGGAACGAGCACACATGGCATAGAAAACGACAACGATGCCATAGAGCGCGGCAGTGGCGATCGCGCCATACAACCAGGCTCCCTCAGCGAAGACCCGGGGGGGCTGGAACTGTGAATCGCCCGGGACGCTCGACATCGCGGGATCGCGAGTGGGAGATTCCTTTGCCCCGCAACTTGAGGGATGAACGAGGGAAGCGATTCAGCGGTATGGTCGTGGTGCCCGTGGAGTGCCATCGACGCTAGGCGACTTATGTCCACCCGAAAGTGGAAGCTGCTAGGATGGTTTAGGAATTGCCTCCGGTTCGGACCGTTCGGTTCACCATATTAGACGGTAAAATTTGTCGAAGGTATTTACGTGTTCTCCCAGTGCCGCAACGGTACTAAACAGTTGCCTAGTTACTACGCTAGTACATAGTATACAATTGGCCGGCTATTAGTACAAACAAAAGCCAACAAAATAAACGTAAGTATCCGGCATTCGGGCTCATTCGGTCCACAAAGTGTCCACCATCAGATATGAGTTACGACCTTGGCAAAGCCGTCGGCCACAAGTCCGCTGACCAGCCCGTAAAGTCTCCTCCGTCCTGTCCACGTCCTCTGAAACAAACGTCCTGCTAGGTTTCGTGGACGCGCAAGGATATCATCACATACGCACTCGGTGTTGGCGCAAAGAAGGATGAGCCTTCTCTTGTATATGGTAAGCTACATCCAATGCATTCAAGCTGTCGTTCCGCTTGACCGATTGATTTGCAGAGCTTGGTATGTCAACTCAGTCACGCCCAATAACACCCCAACAACGAGAAACTCATAGACAAGGCATGGGCTCCTTTGCCAACGTACCCCGTTGTGCTTGCATTGAAGGGTATGTGATTTGGCGTGGCCCGAACCAGAACTTTGGCATACTATCAACTTAAAAGGCAATGACACCGATGTGTCGCTCTTTGCGAGCAAAATTGCTGCCGACCCGATTCCTGGGCTCCCTAAGCTCAAGTCTGACAGGGTGGTATGCAAGTTGGCTCCACACTTGCTTACTGAGGTAACTGATATACACCGTTTGGACGTAGGTTCATGCTACTCAGAGCATCGAGGTCTTGAATGACTTGCCAGTTGCAAGTGGACCAGGGTGGAAGCTCTCAAACAGAATCTGTGGTGTCCATGAAAACAGTGAGCAGTGCACGCCATTCTCGTTACCCGTTCTCACTTTAACTTCCAAGAGTCTGGCATCATCGTCGAGCGGGAGTCATCACTCATAGATCCTCGTGGTACAGTTTATGCAAAGCTCTTCGTAAGCGTCACGTTGGTCCTTGCATGAATTCTTGATTATCCTTCATCTATACTTCTCCATCCAGAGCTCTTCATTCTATCTGGGCGCTAGAGCAAACGGCGACAAGTTCTCCAAAGTCATCGCAAGTGCTCCCCAGGCAAAGCCAATCCCCAAGGACCGCAAACCAGACTGGGTGATCAGAGATAAGACGACCCCGGAACAAGCACTCATCTATCGTCTCAGCGGAGACTACAATCCCCTTCACATTGGTAGATTTGTCATCGCTTAGGAACTTTGAAGTTTGGACTCATGGGTCGTGTCCAGATCCCGTGGTGGGCTCGGCGCTGGGCTTCGGGGATGTTATCTTGCATGGCCTGTCCTCGTATGGATTTGCGGCACGTGGTCTCATCCAGGAGGTTGCGAAAGGCGATCCGCGCGCATTGAAAATATTCGGCGTTCGTTTCACATCGCCGGTCAAGCCTGGTGATGGACTGGAGACCCAAGCATGGGAGGTAGGCCCTGGTCCCAATGGGACGACTGAAATCGCATTCATCACCAAGAATGTCACGTCGGGCAAGGTTAGTGCTGGACTCATTTACCATGTATCCCCTGTCTGATGGTGAATGTCCTTCAGGTTGCTTTGGGCAACGGTATTGCCTTTATCAAAAAGGCAGAGAAGAGCAAACTGTAGGATCGGGTTACATTTGAAAGGGTAACTAACTTTCGAAGGTGGCGATACTGCTTTGCATCGCTGCCCTTTGTCCTGTAACAACTCAGATATGCAGTTGTGACACAATCAATCAATCCTATTTATGTAATTTGGCCCCCAATATCCTGCCACGGTCAAGAATGGCGTCTGCCTCGAGATAACATCCCTTGAGCCAACGATTTGTTTCTCCCTCGCATGCTCCTTTGCCACCAGGGGTTCCATCCGTGAAAGCCGTGCGGGCATGAAGCACTCTCCGGTTGTCGAAGAGAACAGCATCTCCCTCGCGCAGGGTGTATTCCATGCGGTTAGCCGCGTCATCTTGCAATGCAACGAATTTACCGAGGGCCGTGTAGAAAGAAGGCGGCGTTGAGCTCATGAGGGGTGCTTGGAACGGTGGCGAATAGTTGATATGCTTGATGGGTAGCTCAGAAGTAGACGGGTCGTTGTGTGAGGCGTGCGCATCTAGCTCGATGGTTGGATGTTCGTAGTGCAAATGGTGTCCGTCATTGATATAGTGGAAGGGAACACGCGTCGCCGCCAGGACGTCAAAGTCTGCTGGATGAGACTTTCGCAGTAACGAAGCCACATGAAGGGCGTCTACGAAGATCGAAGTGCCACCCGTGACACGGTTGCGCAAGCAATGTAGGATCTGATATCGCGGTGGGTGTTGGAAGTAACTGCTCGAGAGGTTGAGCGCCCTCGACTGTCAAATAGGGCCATCATGATAGACATACAGTAAATCCATATGCAAGCCGAGATCGAGATTCGTGTAAGCAATGTTGCGGCTGTTGCGAACATTCTTTACGTCCCATAGTTCGCCGTAAAAGGTGTTCCGTAGCTCGCCAAATACGTTGGCCAAGTTTCGGAGTTCGCAGGTATCATTGGATGTTTGTTCGTTCGGCACACCTGTGACGAAGAGCAGGCCGTACTGGGTGAGTTGGTTGATTGCATCGAGAAGCCGAGAGGGTTCGACGAGTTCGTCGTAGGGAACATAGAGATCTGTGGCCCGGGAGATGGACGATGCGTTCCAAGGGATCTGTTCCATATCCCGATGGAATCTCAGTAGCTCTGATACGGAAGAGTAGCGCTCCAGGAAAGCAGTTCCATAGAATGATTCATGTCCGTCGATCCACCGAATATGAACACCGCCAGTCTTGGTTGTCAGACCACCCGGAATAGGCCGGATGTCAACCGGGATGTCGGAGGATCTGTGTAGTTTCTGTGATGTGGAAGGATGAACACATGAAGGGCATTGGCATGAATCCCGCAGCCACTGATGTGAAAAGCTAGCCTTGCCGGGAATAGTCAGTCGAGCGTCGTCAAACCTGAGATCGGATGAGAAACGTCTAGTACGTAGCAGTGAATGATTGAATGTACGCCGAGAGACTGGGAGTAAGGTAAAGGTACGGAACATGTTCGAGGGTAGCTTCAAGGACATCATCCCATGGTGCCCAGAGCGGTTGTTTGGATCTAAAGCCTTTGCCAAACAACTGCTACCCTTTTCGGATTTGTCAACCCACTGGACCTGGCTCAGTGTACTGCTGTATCAATGGTTTGTCGGTCGGATTCAGAGTCGTCATTCGTTTTACTTGAAGATACGCGTCAAGGGGATCCAAGTCCTATACCGACGCCTATCACAGCAAGAGTACGCTTCACACATATGCCATGCGGTTGTTCTCACTGATGAGGACACAGGTTCATCCCTCCCATGCGCCAGGTTACTTACCAGGATCGAGGTCGACATATGCTCATGACTGGTCACCGGCGGGTACCGGTGGAAATATTGGGCGGCGAGGGCGTCATTTTGTTGATGCATATGGGCGCGCCTGTAGTCTTCGAGGAGTCAACGTGTCTGGTTCTAGCAAAATGTATGTGATGTCTCACTTGTCTTGGACCCATCGTGCTGAAGGTTTCCTATTGGATAGCCCGGTCGATCATGACAACGACACGTTTCCTGCTAATCACCATTCGGTCACCTTCGTCGGTCGACCATTCCCTCTCGAAGAGGCCCCTCAGCATTTTGCCCGTTTGAGAAGATGGGGTTTATCGTTCAGTAGGTCGGATTTTGCTCTAGTATTTGCGAACCTAATATGGGAGTTTCCAGTTCGTTTTCTTGTCACATGGGAAGCCGTTGAACACGCTGGCCCGTAAGTCGCTGTCGAAAAAGCGTTCATGGTCCAACTAAACAATCGCAGGGGGATCTACGATATAGAATATCTGACGTATGTCAAGAAGTTGCTGTCCTTACTCCCGGAATACGGTCTGTCTGCATTCGTCGTTATTCATCAGGACGTCTGGTCGAGATACTCTGGGGGTTCTGGTGCACCTGCATGGACTCTTGAGAATATCGGATTCGATTTGCATGCCTTGGAAGAGTCTGGGGCTGCATGGCTCCTGGGCGTTAAAGGAGGTGGTCATGTCGAAACGGAGCGCGGCATCTGGCCATGTGGCTACCAGAAGCTTACTGCTGCTACGATAGCGTAAGTCAGATCCTCGCAAGCTTGAATCCTTGTTCGATTTTCTTCTCTCTAGGACATGCTTCTGGGCAGGCGATACATTCGCCCCGAAGCTCAAGGTCACAGCTGCGAATGGAGACCTTAAATCTGTTCAGCAATACCTTCAGGATGCTTTCCTTGATATGTTCGCAGTCGTCGCTCAAACGCTGGGTGGCTTGGAAGGAGTACTCGGATTCGAGGTAACTACATGACTTTTTCATACAACCGGATTGGGGTATTGACGACTGGCAGATAATGAACGAGCCACATAGAGGATACATAGATCTTCCTTCCCTCCACAAGTTTGATTACAACACGGACTTGCACTTGTCTCACGTTCGTGAGTAGCCGTGTTTGAATCCCGCGAAGCAGACTAACGCAGTTTTCTAGCTTCTGCATTCCAATCCTTTATGCTGGGTTCTGGATACCCTACCCTGGTTTCTCACTGGACCCGGTCATATCCTATGCCTACCAGCATGACCTCCCATAGCGTGCTGAACCCAGACAAACGTTCGGTGTGGAAACTTGACGGGCCCACGCAAGGTAAATGTGTCTGGGAGATGCATGGCGTCTGGGGATGGGACATGACTAAAGGCGAAGGTGTCGTTTTGCGCGAGAATTATTTCGCGAAACACCCTGTTAGCGGTCGCAAGGTACGGCTTACCTTCAGTAGTCTGGTTCGTACGGAATGCCTCATGATCATTCACAGGTGGATTGGTACATGGACTTTTACTATCCATTCTTGAGGCGCTGGGCGGAGCGTGTACACAGCGTCGTCCCAAGCGACAAAATGCTTTTTGTGGAGCCGATTCCTAACGAGGTACTGTTGTTCTAGCTTCCTGTAAGCGCTTTGAATATCTCTGATTTCCTTGTACAGTTCTGTCCATCATCATGGAAAGAACACCAAATTCCTAACATGGTTTTCGCGCCGCATTGGTGAGGGAGCTGTCTGATAAATGTAATGAGCTCACGTATATCCACCTTCAGGTACGACCTAGATGCACTCTTCTCGAAAGCCTTTGGGAACTTTACCGTCAATGTGCAAGGATTGTCACGAGTGAGAAACTTCCAAGTTCACTGATTTATGTGCATAATACTCACGTGTCCTGCAGGGAATGTTCCCCTTGAAGGCGTTTTATTGGGGTCAGAATGGTGCTCGGGACAACTACTCTCTACAGATACGAAACGTCATCGATGCTGGACACAAAGTGCTAGGCGAGATGCCTATTCTCATTGGCGAGTGCGGAATACCCATGGACATGAAGTACGTGTTGTTTGGATGTGCTTACTGACTGAGCTCATTGTTACTAGCCACAAGGAAGCAGTTAGGACGGAAAACTGGATGTGGCAATACCGGATGATGGATGCTATGATGACTGCGTTAGAGCGGTCCCTTGCCAGCTTCACGTACGTACCCCGAATTCTACTGAGATCGTTCTGCGGTCTTATTCCCTATCAGGTTGTGGAATTATAACCCAGATAACACAGACACTCGCGGCGACGATTGGAATGGCGAGAATTTTGCGTGGTTCAGTCGTCATCGTGCTCTTCCGCCCTCGCTCTTAGACTTTGAGCAAAGCTCTTTCACGCTTGACAATGGAGGCCGCATACTGCCATCCGTTGTGCGCCCATACCCAGCAAAGACCGCGGGGATACCTTCAAGGTTCGATTACGAGATGAATACCGGGGAGTTTACCTTCGAATGGACTATTACTGAAGAGTGCACGTCGCGCGAAACGGAGATATATATCCCTTCGTTAATCTATCACGGTCGCAAGCTCGTCGTCGAGGGCCTCGCTCCCGATGACAAGTACGCACACGATGAATCGCGCCAAACTCTGTTCGTCGTTCAAAGCGATTCTTCGCCTAGAAAGACCCGGAAGATCAACGTTTCTGTGCGTCCACCTCTGCGTGGACACTTTCATGTCAATACCTTTTGGGGAGACTTTGGCGAACTCATTATTTCTGGTTTGATCGTCTTCATTGGGATATTTTTATTTATCAAGTTTGGATTCTACATGTGATGCATACCTGGTCAAGTTAGTATGTACAGCAGTTTTGTCTCCCCCACAAGGCCTTGCTTTACTTCTTTTCACCCCGGCATGCAGTGACAACAGAGCTGCGGTTCCACATCCGCCGTACCATTACGAAGCTTCCATGATGACGAAGTCAGAGAAGAATCCCAGACAGGGACCCTCGGTGCGCGCTGCATGACTAGTTTCCACAACCGCCATGTGTGTCCGAATGGTACCATGGAAGATGGCGTCTTTCAACGTTACTGAAGTGGCCTACTCAGCTGGGGATATGCAACAGGCTGCTGCTTGACGGTCGCATTGGGAATTCTCCACCGAGCGCGGGCGTGAGGCGCGGACTCGAGTTAGTGACTCGGATGGTGCTCGCACTGTGCGGGTCCCACGGACATTGGCGTCGCGACTCGCCGATGCACCTCTTTTGCGCCTGTACGTCCGGGCAGTTCCTGTTTTTGGCCCGCTTCCTTATATCCATCAACCTGTTATGGTTCCCAAGTTGTTTCACCTTGATCTTGGCATGTGTGGTTGGCTTTCTATTCATGTTACGTCTCACCTCAGTCAGGAAATATAGCGTACTTTGTGGGCACCTCGGATGCTACCGAGTACACATCGAAGCCAGGAGTTTCAACATGGTGCCAGCCACCGGAGCCCATCTGCTCCAGCGCAGGAAATAGTAGCTATAAGCCACCTGCAGCCGTTTCCTCGGAGTCCTGCTTTCCATCCCACAGGTCGCATTTTGGAGATGCATCTCCATTCTTTCATTTCTTCAGTCGCCGCGCTCGTTGTGGGGGCGGCCTCGGTTCACGCGTCGCCGCTTCGTGACTCTGGTCAATTAAGAACGAGAAAGCTCTCATTTCACTCCCAAATCCAAAAGGACCTGAATCTTCGCTATGTCGTAAATTCTGGGATATGCGAGACGACGCCCGGCGTCACACAGTATTCTGGTTACATTGATGTTGGGAAAAATATGTCGATGGTCAGCACGATATGGTGAGGTGAGGCTGGTGCTGACGCTTCGATGACAGTGGTTCTGGTTCTTCGAGGCTCGGAACTCGCCCGAGACTGTCCCGTTCACGCTTTGGTAAGGGTGTCGCAGGATGTGCCAACGGGGGTGGGATCTGATCTTATTATGTGCAAGGTTGAATGGTGGCCCAGGATGTTCCTCTATGATTGGTCTCTTTCAAGGTTAGCTACTATATGATGGGGATATATTGACATACATTGTTCGTTTGCAGAGAATGGGCCGTGCTTGGTGAACAAAGATGGAAACTCGACCTACATCAACCCATACAGGTAAGCATGCCATCCGATCACCAGTGGATGACGTATTCTTAGGCGAGGGAGCTGGAACAACGCGAGCAACAGTACGTGGCTCATAATTTTGCCTCGAGATGCAACTCATCTTCAGGTTCCAGTGATCTACATTGACCAACCAATCGGCACCGGATTCTCTTACGGAACGGACACGGTCAACAGCACAGAAGCCGCCGCGCCATTTGTGTGGAAAGCGTTCCAGATCCTTTTCGAGAGCCAGGTCTTCTCAAAGTACGCGAGTCGCGAGTATGTGTCATGAGTGTCTCCTCTCTGCAGAAATCTCATGTTCAGAACATATGACCAGGTTCATCTTTGCAACAGAGAGTTATGGTGGTCATTATGGGCCCAGCTTCGTGACATACTTTGAGGAACAGAACGCGTTGATTGCGAGCGGTGCGATCCAGGGCGAGCCTATCGTGGTCTGCGCCCTCATGATCAACAAGTAAGCTATATCCGAGCGATCACACGTGCACAGTAGCTAAGTGCTCTTTGCTGTAGTGGTTGGTATGATCCCTTGATCCAGTACATCGCCTCTTATACCTTCGCAACTTACGCCCCGGGATACGGTCAACTTCAACCCGATGATGTGTTGAAGAATATTTCCCAGGCCCTCTACAATCCCAACGGGTGTGTCGCGCAAGAGCAAGACTGCTACGCTGCCGATAACCCCACTGAATCTAACGGGATCTGTCGTCAGGCAGGTGATTACTGTGTACGTACTATGACGTTCGTATGTTTACCCCTGCGTTATTCATGCCAGAGCGTCAACCCAACAGATCAACAACGTCTACATTCCTGCTATTGGAAACCGAGACGTCAATGATCTTCGCCAGAACTCTTCAGCGTTGTTTCCCCCGGAGTACTTCTTGAATTACTTGAGTAATCCGGAGGTTGTGAGCGAGATCGGTGCTGAAACTACCTATGAAGAATGCCCCGGTGCTCCCTATGATCTGTTTGCGGGGACTGGGGATGTACGTCTCATTTGGAACTCTCGACGGCTGACAGTGGACCCAAATTAACGTATCCTCTACGTATAGGACGCACGAACATGGCTTCCTCAGCTCTCCGAGCTGGCAAACTCTGGAATGAAGATTTTAATCTGGGTATGCAAATCCAACGATAGTCTCTTGATCATGCTGAAATTTCATTTCACGCTAGGCTGGTGACGCTGATATCAAGTGCGTATGCATCTACACTTCTTGGTCATTCCCCTTACGATCGGCCATCATTCCTTAGCTGCAACTGGCTTGGCGTAGGTTTCCCAGGCTTTGCCTCTCTACCATCCACTGAATGCCTTGCAGGGCTACGCCTCTGTCCTTGCGATGGACTGGTACGGTAACGAAACGCTTCACAACACTCCACTCAGCAACATCACACTGGACGGCACGCCTATCGCTGCCGTAGCAAATGTAGACAACTTCTCCTTTGCGTACGTCCCTTTCATCACTCTTCATAGTTTACGCTCATGTTTCGATTCTCAACAGGAGGGTCTTTGCTGCTGGTCATGAAGTGGTACGTGGCTGACCTCACAGTCCAAGCATTACACCTGCTGACCGATGCCTCTTTAGCCGGCGTTCCAACCCGCGGCTGCTCTGGAGATATTTAACCAGGTCATCAACAAAGAGCCTCTCCACTCGGTGTAAGGGCCGGGCAAGTGTCGATGGATAATTCATCGCCAGGGGGCCGAGGCATCACATTGTCCAGATACGCCTATTGCGGAACACGCAAGCAAACATACATGTACCGAAAGGATAGCCAATCAATACGAGTATCCTTCTGCCTTTGGTGTGTACAGTGTCTGGATCGACAGGTTGATGAGCTCCGTCTCAAGATTTTCCTGAATAATCATGCTCCTCTGAGGGGCGTAACACAGATGCACTTCCCATGTTATTATGTTGTATCTTGGCCACTGGCAGAGGATTGTCCGCCGCCTGCGAAGGGACAAGCACCTCAGAACTACTGACTACAAGTATCCAGCTGTCGTCCTTCTCGCGCCAACAAGGTCTGAAACTAGGCCATTCCTGAGGCGGAGTTCCTGAAAGACAGACCATGTCAACACAGGACAGAGCGAGAAGGCACAATCTTACAGGATGCACGGAACGCCTGTAAGATTGTACCTTAAACTGGGGGGCCCGGGGCCTCAATGATGGAAAAGTACTGGTTTGCTGATGACTTCCCCACACAGAGCCATGATGGTTTCGAAAGCACAGCAAGAGCATTCGATAGCTTCTGGCGGATATTGACCAGTGTCATCGATGTCTTCCAAGGCTCGGAGCTCAAACTGCGCTTTGGCCCTTTTGAGTGCCACCAAGTCAAGCTGAAAGTCCAAATTAGTCCAGCTGCTAACAAGATTAGCCACTGAAACATTATGCCTCCGAACTCCATGTTGAAATATGGGCCAACTTGAGCGGACTGGCTGAGGACCGGGAACTTTAGAGTCGACAATTCGCCAGAAGTGGTTACCCAGTATTCGGCCGAATCACGGGTCTGTGGGCGCATTGGGTGGGGTTGTTAACAGCAACCTTGTCACCGAAAGGTCGCGCATGCTAAAAGAGCCGTCCACAACTTGTGACGGGATCCGGGCTGCCTTTGTTTGCCTCAGAGGCCATCGATGGAGCAAGATCACCATTTCCGTCAGTGTCTCCACAGCATTGAGGAGGTCACCAGCAGCATTGGTGTGACCAACTTGGGCGTCGAAGTCGTCGCCACTAGCATAGCCGTCCTCGCCGTCGGAGTAGACAGTAGACTGCGGCCGACCGACGTTGCGAGGCAGGGACAGGAGAACTTACATATATTCCAGGGTGCCTGACCCTTGCTGCTGATGCCCCACCACTGCCGTGGGAGTCGGGAATGACTCTACGATACTAAACTGATCAAGGTGCCTTCAAGGTGGTTCTAGTGCGAGGATAGTGTCGCCATAACTTATATACGTACATGAATGTCAATGTGGCCCAGGTAAAGCAGATGGGAATGAATGACCAGGAACGAGTGTTTGATATGTCCTAGTTGGCCGCTACCCGAGAGGCCAACGCTTGCAATTTCAACTCTGCGTCCTCCCATGCGTGCACAGCACTGCTCGATTCATCCACAGTATCCCAATGCTTGAGAGCCTCCTGTTTGATGGTCTCCATCCCCTCCCTCTCATACGAACTGATGCCACGCTCATCCAGATCGTCCTCCCTTTTCGTCCCGTCATAGTACCCAGGTGCATTGAACGTGTACATCCACCCAACCGACAACGAATGGCTGGCAACAGAACGAGCGAATGGGAACCGAATCTCTTCGTAGATGCGGAGGGCATCTTGAATGCGAGAGAACGGAGTAAGAGGATCCGCAATCAGCCGGCCAAGCACAAATGCATCCTAAACGTTGTTTGAGCGACGAAAAAAGGAGCAACGGAATCATGGAAGGAACACACGTCGATCGCTTGACCCGCACCAGCAGCCATGTAAGGCGCCATAGCATGGCACTAGGGGATTCGATCCTCCGTCAACGAAACGTGCCAGCCCAGAGAAAGACGCACCGCATCACCGATAAGTGCGACCCTGTTTCGTACGCAAAACGGGAGTGGTTTTACGACGTGTAGGGCCCACTTGGATGGCTTTTCACAGAGCTGTATCGTGTGTGGTTTGGGCCAATCCAGTCTGTTCAATGTGGAGGGAGCTCACCTTTACCACTGATCTCGCATCAGGTTCGAAGCCATCAAAACATTCAACTAGCTCGTCACGAGTCGCATCGGATACCCAACGCCCTTCGTAGTGCGTGCCCGTCAGACTCGGATCACTTACGGTTGCCGCAATGTTGATGATAGTTCCTTTGGAGATCGGATAGGTGATAAGGTACTACGAACGGTGGATAAGCGAATCTGAACATCAAGGAAACCGAATATGTCTACCCTGCCCTTTCCGACGTACTGGATAGCAGCGTGAGGGACAAAAATGTACCACGTAATTAAATGCTTACCCCCGACATCTCTTTCAACGAGATGTTTTCTGGATCTTCCTTCCTCAACGTCTCTGCAGAGACGAGGGAACGATATATCGATATCCCTGTGAAAATCGGGTCGATGTATTGACTGAGGTTTGCCTTGTCCTCGCCATTGTCTTTGGATACTGTTTCAAACATCGTCTTGCGAACTGCCGAGCGAACCCCATCCGCTCCAATGAGTACATCAGTGGTCGCAGTAGTTCCATCCGCGAATTCGAGTCTAATAGGTGACGTTGAATCCTCATTATCTTGTTCGGGTTCGATGTAATTTACGAGCCGCTTCCGGGCATGTACTGTGCACGAGGCTGGAAGGTGACTTTCTAGGATAGCTACCATGTGCTGACGATGCATAGAGGAGGGTCCATCTTTGGCCCTTTCATGAAAACAGGTTCCAATAATGGACGGCGGGGGAACTCACAGCGCTGGGCTCTGTGGAACCAGGAGTATCCGCCCTCGCGTATGTCCGCTCGCCTTACTCTGGCGCCTGATGTGGCGGTCAGACTGAAACTGACACAATCGAAAATTGTTACTCGCCGCGGCTGCTTTCAGGATTCTGGGTAAAAATTTGTTTGAAATCGTCGAACAACCCAAGTTCGATCATGACTTCATGCGTCTGCCTCCACACAGTAATTCCTACGCCAGCAGTGTCGATAGAGTCGTGCGCTTCGTATAGATCAATGGGTATAGAAGGATCATATTTTCCGATTGTAATAGCGAGAACAAGGCCGCCAATGCCAGCGCCGCTGCGGGATATTTGAGTGATAGGCGCGGACGTGGACATAGCTCCTCACCAGATGGCAACACGGAACTTGGGTCCTGACTCAGAAGGAGACGGCGGAATTGACATGATGTTTCAGTGGAGTGAGGGAAATCAAAAGATAGTATCTGACCTACGGAAAGATTGGGTCTCTTTATGTCCGATCGAGGCCCGGGTAATTTACGTGACCTTGATTACACTGCTTGGTGTATCCGACTACGATGATGCGATGGTAACGCAGCCGGTGCGGGGCAATACCGACAGGTACTAACCATGGGAGCGATGCAATGCTGTTGGGAGGAAATGCAGGGGTCGTTCCATTTCGAAGTTTTGTGGTTGTAAGTCCGATAAACTGATAAGTACAGCCCCCTGTAATGAGTAAATCACGATCCATATTTGACTGAAAACAAACCTTCTGACCGTTCTGGCCCCGAGCATCACTGTCACCCGTGTCTTACCGTTGTTCGCCGTCTCTCATAATAGAGTATGTGCAGATTGGCGCGTCCGGCAATGGCATGACTCAGTGGAGTGGCGGCGAACACAGGGAAACGAGCCCACTGAGCGCTAGGCAAGCTTCCCACTTGGTCAAATTTCGAGGCAGAACGTGTTAAACCTCGCATTGCAAAACTGGAACAGGGGAACACTAGGTCAGCACCCACTCACACCTCGCCACTGGACGAATGGACCAGTCATACGATCATGCTGCCGAGTGCGCTCAAAGCTAGAAAGTGGGGTGTTTCTAGATGGCGGTCACAGTGGGAAACCTATCCTACAAGTGTGGATGAGGCGAAGCATACATACTTTGACGAGAGCTTGGTTAGATATGATCAAGAGTGGATACGTGGATGACGGTGCACGAACCTGTTACAGCGCTAATTGGTAAGGGGTCGGGGAAACGAGCTTCCAGTATGGCATGATTTGGAAGACAGGAAAGCAGGAGTGGAATTTGTTACAATATTGCCCGTACCACCAACGCACCCCCCATCGTCAGACATCAGTGTTCTACCGCGAGACGCCGTCCTCCATACAGCTGATTAACCACAGCACTCCGGCGAAGGACTTCTAATTCCTTGACAGCCTCCTTGTACGCAAACGAAAGCCTAGCTGGATTCTTCTCTGCCTGTGGACACATTTACCAGTCAGGTCATTATAAATATACGAGCAAACAGCTTCGTACCTGCATGCTACGAAATGCATCCTTTGTCCTCCACAAAAAGTAGTTGCGGAAGTTATAAGAACTGAATGACCGTGCTGCACGAAGCGTAGAACCGTAGAGACTGAGAATTGCTCGAGGCGATGGTGGTGTAGTCATTGAGGTGTCCAGCCTTGCAAGTCGGGCGTGAATTTCAGAGAAACATACCCGAAAAGGATATCAATAAATTGGTAAGCCTCGAAGTTGTGCAGCCAGTGAG
>JBBPRK010000789.1:0-17688 GCA_038093075.1 Boletus patriciae
CGATCTCTGGTGATTCGCATCCCTAGGTATTCCTTTGCAGGACCCAAATCTCTAGATTCCCATCGTTTCATGAAATCTTTCTTGTGAGAGAGGACTTGTGTCTTGTTGCTACCCATAAAAAGAGCATTGTCGACATAGACGAGAAGGATTATGATCTCTCCTCCGACGATCTTGAAGTAAGTTCCTGGGTCCGACTTGCAGCGGGTGAATCCCATCTCCAGGAGACTTCTATGCAGTTGCTTGTTCCATTGCAACGCAGCCTGCTTTAAGCCGTAAATGGCTTTCCCCAACTGACAGACCTTTTTCTCCTTGCCCATCACTACGAAACCTTCGGGTTGTTCCATGTAAATTTCTTCATCCAGCTCGCCAAACAGAAAGGCGGTCTTGACATCTAGCGCCTTGATTTTCCAATCATGGAGTGCTGCAAGAGACAAGAGTAGGCGTAGGGTTTCGAACCTCGCAACTGGTGAGAAGGTGTTTTCGTAGTCTATTCCGAAGACTTGTGTAAATCGTTTTATGACAAATCGGGATTTTCTTCGGCTGTCCGATTTCAAAGCAAATACCCATCTCCCTTTGATGGCTTTACGACCCTTTGGTATGTCTACCAATTCCCATACCTTTCTCTCGTGAAGGGAGCTGATCTCCTCCTTCATCGAGGCAGTCCAAAGTTCTTGCTCCTGTTTCGGTAGCTTGAGAACGTCCTTATAATATTTTGGTAGAGGACTTGGACTAGAATCCACAGCCAACGTCATGTGGTGGCATATCCATTTGAATGAGTACATATCTCCGATATCATCTTCTTCGTTGGTTGGTTTTGGCGGTTCGACCGGTGTTGGTTCAACTATCATCCACTCCTCCTGGATTGCATCAAGGCCCTGTTGAAGATCTCGCTCGATTTCAATAGGAGGTCTATTCCCATATGCATTATCGGGTAGTACCTGTGACACAGGAATGCGAGTAGATCTTCTGACTTCGACAGGTGGCCTAAAGAGTGATCTCTCATCTCGGTTGAGATGGTATTGATGCGGTCTAGCCCAGAATTGAGTGAGTGTCTCTTCTGGTGACTGTCTGGGAGGTAACCATGCTAGAGTAAAGAGGCCTTCTTCTGGTTGCTCTTCTTCTTCTGAAGTAGCATAACCAGAGCCAGGTTTATAAACCGCTTTAGGAGGTGTGGCTCTCTCATTGACTTGAGCGCATCGTTTATGAGCAGGTTTCATAGGTGATGGATGATAAGAAGATGGATGTTGTGATGGAGATGAAGGTGGATCTCCTGGAGTGTCGTAAAACAGTGGTGATATAGGTCGACTTTCCTGTTTAAAGGATGGTGGTCGCCTTGTTTCCAACGGTGTACTCCAGGGAGTGGTATGACCAGATCTCTGTCCAAGATCTGGTGGGGGAACTGGTTGATTGGGAAGACCAAAACCAAGCGGTTGCTGTACAAGGATGTTGCGGTGGGGGTCCGGATCCCCTAGGTGGTGATCATCTACTTGTGAAGAGTCGTCCATTGCTTGCGGATTTTCTTCTTCAGCTGGAATAGGGGCAGGTCCATCCTCTTTGCCTCTGGAACAATAAGGAAAGATTCTCTCACCGAAAATGGCCCTAGTGGAAATAAAAACTCGACGTCGTTGCTGTGACCAGAAACGGTATCCCTTGGTGTTTGGCTCGTATCCTATAAATATCATCTCCTCTGATTTAGAAGAGAGCTTATCCTGTCGCTGATCTGGGTGTATCCAAACGTATGCGAGTGTTCCAAAGACTGTCAGAGACGTGATCTTCCTCCTACTGCTACTCAGCCTAGTGTGGGGAGCGGGAAGGAAATCCCCGAGTGAGAGGAGAAGTTGCCGGCTTCCGGAACTCCAAGAGCGGGGCTTTGTCATAGCGGGACTTCGGCTTCAGCTTGTGTGCTGCGCCCGAGTTCCAAGTCTAGCTGTCCTGAATTTACGTAGTCGTTCGGAACCTATCGGAGGGGGATGAAGGGCTGATGCACCGATGAGGCGACACTGAGTCAGTCCGAGGGAACTCCAAGGGTTCGGGGATGATAGGGGAGGTCAGTACTCAACGCGCTTGGGACAAGTCAGGTAGACTCGGAGTGACTACCAAGCGGTGGTCTTTGACCGGGGACAACGACGAGTATAGTTCTGTTTCGGGGTTCTAAGTCCGAGGTCGACTTAGGGGGGAACAGACAGGAAGGTTGAGTGAGGGAGTTGAAAGGACAAGTGGAATTTTAGGGGGGGCATGGGTATAAAGACAGTGACGTGATGACGAGGGGACGAGACGAGAACACGACGAGATATTTGAACTGAAGAACTAGTGCTACAAAGTCCGGGTTTATAGAGTACAATAGAAAGGCAGTGTCCGAAGACCAAAAGTGTCATGCTCGGAGAAAGTACTAGTCCGAGCGACGGCGAGGTACAGGATCCGGGGGAATGAATGGAGGCAGTACCCGAAGATCTGAGTGGCGTAGACACTGGATCTCTAAGGGTGAGCCTAGTACATGTGAGGTTAAGCAAGTGACAGGATAACGAGACGAGCGAGTCTAAATGGGGTAGTCCATAAAAGGTCATACTTAGTCCGAGTAACCGAATGTTCCGAGTGATCCAAGGTGGGACCGATGTCAGGGATCAGAGGTGGTCCAAGTAGTCCGAGATGTGGCCGAGATCAGGAGACTGAGGGTGAACTGAGTAGTCCGAGGGTTCCAAGGTGGACCGAGGTAGTCCAAGGTCGGGGCTGGACTTGGTCGAATTCGGGGATATGACATCTCCACCTGACCATCTCAACGCTCGACATCTTTCATTGTTTGCCCACCCACCGCCTCCTTGTCACTCTGTGGCCCTCTCTGCTTGATTCCTTGTCGTGCGGTGTCCATGCTGGATGTGGTGTTTTTGTGTTTCGCGCCTCAAGGTCACCCCTGCACCCTGTCCAGTGCATATACCATATATCCGAGTGGACCGACTTGCCTGATATGACCTTGATGCGACCGCATGGAGTGGGTCTCCATTTGCTGAGACTGACATTTCTAGACTTCGTTTTCAATCACCCACGACAACGTGGTGGATCGACAGCCTTGACAGGTCTCCTGGGATGTTCCTTGGATGATGTGGGTGGCTCGGGTACTATGTTCCTGAACTTGCATGTGAACCTCTGGTGTTGACTTCCCCGTCTCCCAGGCCAGCTGGGTTGACTCATTTTGAGCCACTGTGTGCACCATCCACCCCACCTCCTCTCCCATCATATTTGACGCCATCGCCATCGCTCAGACCCCTCTGATCGCCATCGACATCTCTCGGCTTTCCTAGCTCGACCCTATGTGCTCTGAGTCCCCCCCTGTTTCTTCAACAGGACGTGTTCCTTTCAACAGCGTGCTTGTCCTCCCCATTCATGGGTCATTCCTGGGTGCCTTGGATACTGCCTGGTACATTCATTTTGCTTCTCATCTCGCGCCCTCCTATGTGCATTCTCTTGGTATATTCGCTTCAAGCGGCCACTGACGTGTTCTGATGCATGCCATAAGCATGTTTCCGTCGTCCTTGAACACTCCTGGATACTGCCAATATGTCCGTTTCACCGTCGGTACATCCGACTTCGCAGCTCACATATCCTTCCTCTCCCCCTGAGGTCTCCTGGGTCGACATATGGTTTGTCAGGCTTCTTGAGTCGATGTTGGCCTCTGTGTCCCCTTTCGACCTCTTGTCACCGCTTGGCCCCCCCTCGTGCCCTCAGGCATGTCAGGCAGCTCTGTGGGCACGCCTGGATGACATTCATTGTTGCCCATCGTGTCCTTGGGGTCTTCAGACAGTGGGTTCGTCATCAAGCATAACACCAAGGGGAAACATGATGATGAGGCCCTGGGCCCAGGTATGGGGGACAGGGGGATTGCAAAAGTGTTTGTAAACATAACAGGTGGAGTCAAACCAGATGAGACAGAGTTGCTGGCCCTCAGTGAATCTCAAGTGTGGGTGCAAAGATTGGTGCATCATGCACCCTTAAATAACCACTTGGAGCACACTTTTCCAGTGCCTCAAGCACACTGCAGTGGACAATAAAAATAAGCACAGTGAATACGTTGAAAATAAAGCTTACTGTGCATATCTCAGCGCTTGCTGTGCGTGGATTCTTCCTTGCTGCATGCTGAAAATCAAGCAAGTCATGATAAGCTGTACAGTATTAAATAATTACTTCCCACGAGTCTGAATCAGCTTGCTGCGTCTATCTGCACACGGAAGCCTGATGGGACAGAATCAAGGAGTTTGCACATGAGCACGCCGGGAACTGTGTCTGCATGTTTGAGTAGACTATGGAAGATGTCGAATATCTCCAGGTTAGCGATGGCTTCTGAGTCACGCACAGCCCTGGCGATGGATCTGTGAGACAGGGAGGTCAGAGGACCTGGACGGCGACGGCTACACTGATGCGCCTAGCACTCTATGGCTGACCATTACTGACAGTGAGGTAGACCAAGCATCTCCAGGGAGTTCATGGGATGAGCTGCTAGATGGGTTCAGGAGAATCTGTGGTCATGACGCCAGCGGTCTTGGTGCAACTTCACAAGACGAGGCCTCAAATCCGCCCACCATAGGATTCCATTGGTGGTCACATGATTTCACTGCCATGCTGTAATTTGAGGCATGGCCGTTGATGACAGGCCTGTCGCCAACATCCAGAGGTCCATTATGTCATTTCAGCACTACCACCACAAAGAAGGGAGAAAAAAAGAATACACACCTGAACAAGCCTTTTAAATGAACGGGTTTAAAGTCCTTGTCTGCGTGGGGAACATTCCGAGAGCTCTTGTCCTGCGAGTCGGACGTTTCGTGCTCCGCGCTCTCCTCAGTCTCCTCCGCACCCCTGAATTGGCTCACTGCCACCAGTCGTCCACCTGCATGCACAACTCTGCTTTAGTTGCCATCGATTGAAGCATAGTTTGGCCACTAGGAGTGAGGCAATCCAATAAGGCCAGTGTCCGATCAAAGATAAAAGTGTCATCGAGCTGCTACCCACTGAACACCAGTAAAACAAATTGTCTTCCAATGTGAGGCGTGTTCTGCTAACATTCAAGTGCCATCAGCTCCCACCCTGAGCTCGAGCGCGAGGTGGTCACACATACATGGTCAAAGAACGCAATCCAGCTCCCCCATGCTTGATATGATTGGTGAATGCAGATACCCTGCCACCTGATAATGATAATCTTCTAGCGTCTACAAGGCTTCACCAAGAACCTCGTCCCACTTAGAACGCAACCAAATTGCGTGTCCAGGTGCAACAATAAGTGAGGTGAGGCAGACGTTTCCCTGCGCTGTATTGTGGCAAGAACGCTACCTGGTGGAGTCACTGTCGGCATGTGTACATGCGCTTGCGTGCATGTGAAGGCCAAGGTGGATGGGCGAGAGTGTGCGAGGGGCGCATGATGGGCATGGTGGCTACCAGTAACGGTGAGTGCACATGCACAGGTGGACTCACTGTCTGCATGTGTATGCATGCTCGCGTGCATGTAATTTTGATTTTGATCTAAAGGCCAGGGTGGACGGGCAAGAGTGCACTGTATTGAATATGTAAGTACTCAGTGGTTGGGAAACCAGCTGAGCTTACCTATTGAATATGTAAGTACTGTAGGTATGTTAGTACTACAATAGGTAGCTCTAGAATAAGGGATACTTACCTCAGTGGTTGGGAAACCAGCTGAGGTGTAAGGCTAACTACGAGCACGAAAATGCTCTGTGCTTATGTAATCTACTCTCTCACGATTGTCCTCGTAAGTAATTCCTACACACTGCGCACAACATGAGGGGGGTATGGGGGTGGTGGGGGCGAGAGCGAGCACATACAAGGGAGTGCATACACACGCAAACAGATGATGAGTGGGGGTAGGGCGGGTGTGCATGCATGATGTGAGGGGCGTGTATGAGGATGGTGAGTGCGTGTGCGTGCGAGCAGTCCCACCATTGACGTGGGTCTTGTGAGAGTCGGAGATGTTGACAGAGACTTTCAACAATGTTTTCGGCTTATTTGTTCTGCACGTGGCATGAATTTTGGGAGAGATGAGCCGAGGGACGTCGCTTACTTGTTCGATAAAGGAGAAGATGTAGCGCATCATGCTCTGATACACCCCTTTGTTGACGGCATGCTCCCGAGACAACAAATGAATGATGACTGAACACGTTGCGCTCCATGAGCAAAACAGACGAACCAGAAAAACAACCGCCTACTGTCTGGCAAGTTGTCGTGGATCACATTGTCCTTGGCCAACAGCTCCGTAAAGAACAACTTTTCCAAGTCCAACACCCACAACTCCTCATCCCCCAAACACTTGGCCATCTCGCCCAATTGACCCTTGACCTTGATCATCCTGTTGAGGATGAGATGCGTGATCACCATGAGCATGTTTTTCTTGATGACCAGAGCTTGATCCGAGAGACCCTTGTAGAGCTTGTTGCTGTTCTTGTCAATGATACTGCTAAAAGAGACAGCGATGTCACCGAGTGCGATGACGATGTTACTACGGATGCTTGGGTCTCTGGAGGTCTCGAGGATCTTGAACAGGAGGTGGTGGTGATGGTCACAGAATTGTGAACTGATGCAAAGGTATTTAGCAAACGACAATGTCGCCGTCACTGATTCTAGCAATCGATTGTGAGTAGTCATGAATGAAAACTATTGGGTTTGACCTATTTTGACCTTGTGAGGACCCCCGCAAACATGGACAAGTAGCGGTCTGTAAAGAGCCAACAAGGACTGTGGCCCGTACAATAGCTCCATCTCCCGCACTGCAGCAACGTGTTCGCCAATCTCATCTTCGACATTGCCAGTGACCTGATCCAGTTCCTTGGCTTCTTTCGACCCTTTGTTCAATGAGTTCATCCCCGCTGTGAGCTTCTCCACTAAAAGAACATGTCAGTATAGAATAATCATGGGACGAACCCTGCCAGTGTTCTTTCTCCCCAGACGCCTGACTCTCTTCTTGTGCAGCCAAGATATCCTGTGACCCAGGTGCCTGTGATGCAAAACCTGCAGATGCCGGGGGCACCACATTGTTCACCATCACTTCTGGATCTCGCTCCTCGTTAACTGGTGAGCCTGGTGCTGGCGGTTGCGGTTTGCACGTAAACACATAACGGCTGAGCTTCTTGATGATCTCGTTACACAGCTCGTCGGGGTGATTGCCAAGAGTGCAGATCATGTTGATGGCTTGCTCAGCCATTCCAAACCATTCTTTGGAACGACAGGGATGCTCGATGACATCTTGCAGTTTTTTGAAAACCGGATTTTCCATCTCCATGCAGAGGGTTTTGTTGAGAAGGGAGCCTGTCCATTACACTATCGGCACGAGACACATGGAATAAGTACTCAAGCTAACCTTTGACCGTTTTCATGCTCGGCAGGGCATTGTACACCAGAGACGTGTCCGTAAGTCATCCAAGTCATCCACACCCTGGAAGTCGAAAACCCAGGACCCAGCGTCGGGAGGACCTTTGATGCAGTCACGAGTGGCTGGTTTCCTCACTGTTGAAATATTGTTTGCCCTATACGATTCGCATGACCCGGCTCTAATCTCGCTGGTGCCTTGGTCCGCTTGAACTCCAGCAGACGTGATTCAGCAGATGGCCGCGGTCGTGGTATTGATCCTGGACAACAACAATTGCGATGCCTTTTCAGGCTTGGCGAGCAACGTAAGTTCACCGGGGCATTTCAAACAATATTTAACCATGACTCGGACATCCTTTTTATCAGACACCACAGAACTCAACGGACACCAGATAAATCTAGTTAGAGCACTGAAAAAGGCCGTCCAAAACTTAGAAGGGGAATGCCCAGGAGCGTACTGCTGCTACTGCGAGAGTGGAAAGTTCGATATTACTAATGAACCAGGCACAAGCTCATGTTTCACCAGCTCCGAGTCTAATCATCCACCATCATCTCTGCAGTATCAGCATGTTGGATGTATTTGCCAGTCAAAGGATAGCCACTTGCTTGCAATACAGTGAGCGAAATCACATGCGGTAGGGCTCGTGTGACTCAGAACCACACTAGGCCTCGTGGGGGGCCCATCAAGGACAACGGACTATTTATGTGAATTGCCACCGCCATTCTTAGTGATCCTGGCTCTGCATTACTGATTCATCCGAATTAGCTGACCTGCGGGGGGAAATTATGAAATATGAGATTCCCAATGTTCTGAGCACGAAGGTAGGAAAGGGCAAGCCGAAGGAGATTCAGACGAGCCTGATCTGCTTGGACATCTTCCAGTCCTTCTTTGGTATGTATTGGGAATGTTGATATCCGTTCATCGTAACTGATAGTCGAGGGCGGTCCCTGGACTGACCAGCTTGTCACGAAGGGTTTGATTCACCTGAAGAACTGAGCATGGAAGGTTCAGCAAGCAGGGCTGACGATCCTCTCTGTGTTGGCTCAGGTGGGTATGCATCAACCACCATCCTGAGAGTTTGCTCTGAAGTTCTGTGACTTTAGAGCGCAGTGTGGCGGCTATCAGCCCCCAACTACACAAGATCATTGGGATGCTTCTCCCAGAGGTTATCTGCCAATCAAGCCTTGACCTACGTCAGAGGCAACCCCAGCGGACCCACCCTCGCCTGAGTATGGTCAAGCACAATGAGCTGCAACGACCACCGTGTCTACAAACCCTCCATCACCTGCCTCACTGGATGTGCCCAGCCCAACTTCGTGTATGCTGGGACCTGCATGCGTGCTGTGTATCTTGGCGCAGAACAGCAAGTTTTACCTGCCTTCTTAGGGAGATGTTGGAACTGATGTGATGTGTTATTTCAGAGCCACTACGGGACCGTACGTGTGAGACAATGCCATATGGCAGTTTGAAACATTGGTATCTATCTGGAACGCCCACTGACAAGACGGACACGCTTTACACCTCTTTGGGGAGGATGTGACAAGTTTAAAAAAGAAAATGGGAAAGAGAGCAGGTAAACAGTTTTGTCAACAAAGCTGTGGTGGAGTGCGATGTTAGGCCTTTAGGGTCTTGGCGAACGATAATACTTAGTACTAGGTATAAACGTCGGGAAAAACCAACATCTAGTAATACAATCCCCTTCCATGATAATAGTCAGTAATCTGATGAGAGTGTGCATCGTCGATGCATTGTACAAGGCGTCAAGCAATAAAAAAAGAAAGTCGTCACAGTCATGAGATCATCTATTAAATGTGATAAAGCACCAGGGCTTCAAGCTCGCATGGCTTTCCAAAACGATGCATACCTACAACGTCCAAACACCACGCATCAAAAGAAAATCAAAAGGAAAAGTCAACGATAACACGCACATGTTGGCCATGTCAGCCCATCAGGAAATCTTCACATTACTTAACTTGCTTGACAGCACTTATCACAGTTAGACAAGCATTATAAGTACCTAAGTAGCAGGAAGTGATTTAAGCAGTCAAGTAAAGGTAAACAAGAATCCTAAAATTCATCGAGGTTGGGGAATTGAACTCACAACTTCCAAAAATGGTCAGCAGCAGACACGTCAAACCATTACACCATAGAGGCTCGCCAATGCTATGTTCAGTGGGGTGTATGAACACAATACGAGGTGAGATTGAAATTTTCACCAAGTCCCACAGCACTTTTGTCACCCAAACTACCAAGCCCAGTGTCACAACCCTCCAAGCACTACGACGACGACCCTACTGCAGCACCAGCATGAAATTCAAGTTGGCGACACCACCGCCACGACAATGACGATGACGCCGCTGTGATGGCATTGGCAAACCACCACTGCCATGACGACGACGACGATGACCCCACCGCGACGGCACCAGAAAACCACCACGACCACCATGACCCCGCCGCTGCATCGGCATCAGCAAACCACCACTGCTACAACAACAACAACAACAACACCACTGTGACACCACAATGGCATCAGCACCAGTACCAGCACCAGCACTACCACATCAACAACAACGCTGCCACTGCGACGGCATCGGCAAACCACCACCACCACAACGACAGTGTCGTCCCTGCTGTGACGCCACGATGGCATCAGCGGCACCACCACCATGAGGCCTGGCACAACGATCCCACCTCCACCGCTACAACGACACCGACGACGATTCCACCACGACATCGCGACGGCATTTGCGCCCAGTGACCTTCCCGTTCGCCCACCCCTCCGCACCTCCATCGTGCACCCCCGGTTGTGCTCACTCACCCCTCTGGGTCAAAAAAAAAAGGTAAGTTAGTACCTCACCCGACCTATTCATACTAACACGCCTGCCCAGCCTGTTCGCCCAGCGCCCGTTCCAACTTGCGCCGTCTCGTGCTGTCCCCTCTCTCAGTCGTGCCACCCCGCCCATTCACACACACACCCTGTCTGTCCACACCGCCCCCAGCATGCATTCTTGCACCATCTTGCGCCGTCTGGCTTGCCTGCCCTCATGCACCTGTCCTCATGCCATCCCCTGGTCGTGGTCATGCCGTCTCAAACACAATGCCGCCGGGATGCACTGATTTTGCCGGGACACTGCAATAGCATTTGCGCATGGTGATTTTTCCTTCTGTCTACCCCTTTGCGCCCTTTGTGCACCCCCGGTCGTGCCCACCCACCCCTCTGTCAAAAAAAAAAAGCTAAGTTGGTACCCCATCCGAGCTAATCACACTAACGCGCCTGCCCAGCCTGTTCGCCTGGCACATCCCAACTGGTACCATCTTGTGCCACCCCCTCGCCCGGTCCTGCCATCCCGCCCACTTACGCCCAGTCACGCCCCCTCTCTCACGCTGTCCGTCCACATAATGGCACTGATGGCGAAATGACAATGGCAACTCGGAGTGCAGCACGGGTAAGTGGGCAGCATGTCATTGTCACTCGAATACTTGTTTTTACTTATGTGCTTGAAATACATACAAGTGCTTAGTTCATAATGTGCACTCAAGTGTGTAAGTGTGGATAAGTACGAAATAAGTGTGGAATAAGTGCATTTCAAGCAGAGGGATCTACTTGAAACCCTTGAATTTACTTGGACTGTTTTGGTCGCCAAGCCAGTATAAGTGACGTTAAGTAAATTTCAAGCGAGGTTAAGTAATGTGAAGATTTCCTGATGTCCAATGCAGCCTCCGGTCCTTTAATTGGCTCGACGATGAACCCGTGACTCCTAAATCTATATACACACGCCTATGGTGTGAGATTCGGAAGGCTGTCTTGCCGCCGACTGCCAGAGCACGAACCCACCCGATGAAAGCACCCTGGCGAGCTTGGACACCTTGTCATCAACATCCTTGGACCTAGCGCGAACCAGTCCAGGTGGTCCATGATGACGGCGCGCGTGAGCGAGCCTGTCGAGAGACCACGGAGGACGCTAATCAAGATTGAGCATCTCTCATACATACGACAGGTACGACGGCGCTTACTTGACGATCGAATCGGTGTCCAAACGGAATGCATCCGTTGCCTTGGCGTTGTCGGCGCGGAGTCTATTGAATCCTGTGCGTGTGAGATAAGACAGACACAAGGTGGGAGTATAGTGGCCGGTGAGGCACTAGAGAAGACAGGTGCTCGGGAACGCACCAGAGAGTAAAAGTACGCGCCGTCCTCAAGCGAGTAGGTTGAAGGGATAGGGCCTAGCGTGTCTCTGACGAGTTCGTATATGCCATTATCGTTCAACATCATCTTGCATTGGTTGAGTGGGACTCCGAGAGCGTTCCAGCAGAACGTGGGAGTTTTCAGGAGCGCGACAACGAGCGAGCTCAGAAGCACGGGCATTAGCTTTTCTTCCAGAACATAGGCTAAGATGGGCTCCAGAGAGTTGACAAGCTCCACATCGGTACCATCAGAGGTCAGCTCCTTAGACTCTGACACCTTTGGAGTTAGAGGAAAGGCAATGGATCCAGGTAAAGTCTTTCATTGCAAATTTTACCGCTGTTTTCTCTCAAATTTCACTTAAGAAGCGATTGCCGCTCAAACATCGGCCAATATGGAGCAGCGCATTTCTGGTCTGGAAAGGGGGATCGCCAGCCGAGCAGAAAGTATTGGGAATCTCAAGTCCCAAGTTGGGGCAATTCAGGCTGCCATGGCAAGAGCCCGGTCTAAGGACAACAATTTGTTGCAAGAATTTGTTGATAGTTCATGTAGCGACCTTCGAAGCATGGAGGATAGGCTGTCCACATGGCTGGGGAACGTGGAAGAAGGGGTACAGCGCCTGGAAAGCTCCCAAATGGGTTTTTTTGACCACCTATTTAATGCGCTTGTAGGGGGACCCAGGTAAGTCAAACCTTCCTTTCATTCTTGTATGCTCCCTCTGACCATCATCAGAACAAGGGGGGGAGCGGCATGACAGAGATATGTTTTGAGTTTATATGCACTATGTTCATCATTATTGATCTCTCCCATCTCCTCAATTTATGTAATGTACTGTACAGACTCGAGACTTGTCATGTGAACAAAACTTCAAGTGAATCATACTGCTCATAGCCCACTCTTACAAAGAAAAAGAAAGGAGCTCCTCAGGCTCGATGACCTACAAGACTCGAGGACCTCATCGCAGAGCAGGACGAAGCTGGACCATACAAGCGCACGAGGAGCACACGCACATAGGTCATCCAGACCACTTTCCAGCTACCTCAAATTGCCTACCGACTATGTGGACCCTGTGTCGACGAGGGCGATCGAGACGTGAACTGGAAGAGTCAGTAACCCTAGGGTGACCTGCCAAGGTCATACAACCGCGTCGAGACCATTTCGGACAAGTCGAACTGGTGATACACATTGTATATGGATCGGGCAAAGTGCAGGAGCATCACCAAGGTGCGAAACGCAAAGACGATGACACCAAGTAAGCGCTCGAGGGCAACAGGCAGCTCAACAGGGGGAAAATTGGATGATATTTATGCTTGCAAGGGATATATACTTTAGATCCACAGCCTTGCTTCAACCCTTGTGACCATATAATTTCAAAAATATCTGCTCGCTGCATCACAATGTGCCAGTGTCATCTCCCCACTACATTATAATCATGCCGATGTCATTCGACCTGCCATTATAATCGTCTGTTGCAAAGCTTCAATTCATTTTGGATTATAATAATTTTGCAGTTTTTGTGATGCTCACGAAACTGCTGCCAAGGGTGCCCAGTCATCTCTCTATTCTGCGCAACACAGACAGTGTCAGGTAGTGACGGACAGTCAACACAGTGCCGCTCACAGTTGTCCACTGGCAGATCATGATACCATTGACACGCCTGAGTCGACGCGGTAACCGACCGAGGGCCTTTGACGTTTCTTTCGGCATTGAAGATGAAGATCCAGACGATTCAGCAACTACATACATCTGCCAGTGATGCCAGCCGAAAGCGGGATCGTGGTGACGGTGGTGATGCAGACCTCAGGGTGCGTGCCAGGTCTTCCAACCAGTCACACTGACCGATGACCCTGCCCACTCATTCAAGGGTGCGAAACGTCGCAGCCTCAATACAGTTCCACGACCCAGTGAGGGGACCTGTTCATTCAAGTTCCAACATTCCTCGTTCTGACTTCCCTTACCAATCCCTTACTAATCAGTACGGAAATATGAACCACAGCCGTACGAGGTTGTGGAGACCGCCAATCTGTTTGTCTTTGGTGAAGAACAAGATCCTCAGGACGATGGCAGGAAGCGGACGTGTGTCCTTTCTCATTTTACCTTCTTCGACGATCGTGATGACAACAGCATGATTTCACTCGATGTCCTCAACGAGGGTGTGGGTGGTAATCATCGCGTACTCGGTGCTGGTTTTGTTGTTGCGAGATACGACATAGACGAGGACAAAGGCCAGGAGGATGATCTTGATGTAGGGGCTGAGTGCCAGTACATCCACACGTCATGCATCCTCCGCTACTTGACAAGATATTGGGAAGCAAACAGGTATGTGATCTTCCGGGAGAGCGTACTCTGTATACTACTGACATCAAAAGTCCATTCTGTGTCGAAACGGACCATGCAATCTACAAACTCGACATTCTGAATCCATCCAAGAGATATCGGAGCCAATTTCGTCCCTTCTGGAGGCTGCAGAAGATATTACAACTCGTGATATCCTCTGCTGCAAATGATCCAGAACAGGAATTTCCTGCTTTCGTGCGGGAATACAAAACTGATGAGTACATGGTCTTTGGTGACCTCCTGACTGAACGCGAGCTATGGGATCCTGTGAGTTTATTTTATCGTGGAAAACAGCTATTAATCATTTTCCTAGGTCCCAAAGCTACGTGCAACGCTAGAGACTGTCCCGAATGGAGATGACCTTCGTGCATCTATTGTCATCCATCACCTTCTTTATTGCTTGGCTCCGGTCATATTCAAGCCTGTAGGCAAGAGGAAGGAGGGAGAGCGACGACCGTCAATGCGTGACCTCTGTATTGAATACAAGGGGAACCTTGATCTAGCAGTACTGCGCTCAAAAATTCCTACTCATGTGACTCCATGGATTGCACAAATGGCCGTCCCATTATTCAGAGAAGCATTTCAGGTTGTTGGTCCCCATCCTCGAGCAGAGCCTGAAGTGCCGAAAGTTGACCTCACCGACCAGCTTGAGGGGTTCTTGATCCGTACTCAGGAACAGCGCCGCCGGCTTGTCCAGTTCCGACCCGATCAAAGGATACAGAATTCACGCTGGCTGAAGCACATCCTGATAGATGGATTGAAATATGAGGTAGGGACACAGGGCCTCTTGCTTTGTCCATAGGTTGAGGGAAATTGACAGGTCGGAGACACTGTCCTCTTTTATCCTGGGCATGGTATTCCACCAGATCCCAACAATATACTTCCCACGGAGACTCTTGCCGATCACTTTTGGTAAGGGATTATATCGTGTTCGTGCAACTCCTCACCCAAGTTTTGGTCAGGTTTGCCAAGATCATACACATGAACGAAGAGCACAAGACCGTCCATGTTCAATGGTTCGAGCACAGCCCCAAGACGATCCTCCAAGAGTTGGGTCACACCCAGGAACTGTTTCTGGTCAATCAATGTGATACACAGGTGCTAGGACATATCATTGGCAAAGTTGATACACATTATATCCAACCTGATGAATCTCTCGCAGACGTCCGGCCGCATGACTTCTTTTACAGGTGTAACTCATATAGTTGAGGTTTGTTAGTTCTGATGGTAAGATCCAGGTACCTGTGGGATGACTATGAAGGAACGTTCACGAATATTGACGTGGATTCATTGGCCACCTCTGCGCGAGACCCGCCACTGGACAATTGCCTGGCATTGTCATATCCCCGAAATCAACCAAGTCCAGCCCCGACCTCGGACTACCTCGGTCCATCTCGGATACCTCGGACTACTCGGTTCACCCTCGGTCTCCTGATCTCGGCCCCATCTCGGACTACTCGGACCACCTCTGATCCCCGACATCGGTCCCAGCTCGGATCACTCGGAACATTCGGTTACTCGGACTAAGTATGACCTTTTATGGACTACCCCATTTAGACTCGCTCGTCTCGTTATCCTGTCACTCACTTAACCTCACATGTACTAGGCTCGCCCTTAGAGATCCAGTGTCTACGCCACTCGGATCTTCGGGTACTGCCTCCATTCATTCCCCCGGATCCTGTACCTTGCCATCGCTCAGACTAGTACTTTCTCTGAGCACGACGCTTTCAGTCTTCGGACACTGCCTTTCTACTGTACTATATAAACCCGGACTTTGTAGCACTAGTTCTTCAGTTCAAATATCTTGTTGTGTTCTCATCTCGTCCCCTTGTCATCACGTCACTGTCTTTATCCCCATGCCCCCCTAAAAATTCCACTTGTCCTTTTGACTCCCTCACTCGACCTTCCTGTCTGTTCCCCCCTAAGTCGACCTCGGACTTAGAACCCCAAAATAGAACTATACTCGTCGTCGTCCCCGGTCGAAGACCATCACTCGGTAGTCACTCCGAGTCTACCTGACTTGTCCCGAGCGCGTTGAGTACCGACCTCCCCTATCATCCCCAAACCCTCGGAGTTCCCTCGGACTGACTCGGTGTCGCCTCGTCGGCACATCGGCCCTTCATCCCCCTCCAATAGGTTCTGAACGACTACGGAAATTCGGGACAGCTAGACTTGGAACTCGGGCGCAGCACACAAGCTGAAGCCGAAGTCCCACTATGACAAAGCCCCGCTCTCGGAGTTCCGGAAGCCGGCAACTTCTCCTCTCGCCCTCTCACCCCCCCCTCCTCAGGGATTTCCTTCCGCTCCCCACACTAGGCTGAGTAGCAGTAGGAGGAAGATCATGTCTCTGACAGGCATGCGAGATAGCTAAAAGGTTTGATGAAGGGATGGATGTGACAAGAATACATCTTGGCGTACGATGGCATGGAGTCGAGTATCATCTGGATGATTGCGTTTTCATCAAAGCAGACGAAGGACCATACCTTATCGGTCAGATCGTTAAATTTGACCACGGTGATGGGTACCACGACGTCAAAGTCGAAGTCCGGCTCTTTGGATGCATCGACAAGGTTGGGAGTTGACCAGACATGACGCTGAAGGATGAGGTAGGTTTTTGCTTGCGTGGGTTGTTTCAAATTGACGCACACTGTGGAGATCTCTCCGAGTGCGGCAATGACACTCCGGTATGTGTTGATGTTTTGGACCGTCGAAGTTGTCTGGAATGTGATTGTCAGGAATAATGCTTCAGCGGGCATCAAAGTTTACAACCAATGCAGCAATTTGGTCCTCCGCCACGTGATTTTGACCCATGAAAACAAATATCCAGAACCACTGAAGTCCATCGAAGGCCATGTACTACCTCCACCTCCGATGCCTGGTGACATTGACTGTATCGTCATGGGGTTCCCTTGGTAAGGCCTCACGCAACCTAACATGTTTCAGAGAGTCAACGACAGCAAGAGCAATCTTATTTTTACTGCACTCTCCTATGTTGACTTTTTCAGACCTCCATACTGTGTATTTGAAAACGTCCAAGGTTTTCTACAGTACAACCTTTGTGCACATCAGGATGGTATGCATTCAGTCAAGGGAGGTATCCCGATGGGTGGTCTAAAACTCGTTGCGGCGGCACTTCTCGACATGGGGTAAGTCTACCCCTGCCTCATTCAGTCACAGTAATAATGTTGATGCTGCTTAGATATCAATTTCGGTGTGGTCTCCTTCAGGCTGTGCACTACAGCACGCCACAATCACGAGTCCGATTCTTCCTTATAGCCACCAAATGTGGTTTGGAACTGCCGGCATTTCCCCAGCCTACGCATGATTTTCCTGTCTCCGATGCTTTGGAAATCAAATTTCCAGAGGGACTCACACTTCGACTGATAACCACACTCCCTGGCGTTGTGCCGCATTGTTACGTTGTAGAACAACAAACCTGACTGTGGTGGGACAGCCAGGAGATGTGTGGGGGTCTGAGGTGCGATAGGCTCATCCCCAAAGAGGGTCCTAAACAGGTCAGTGATGGCTCAGGCGAAAGGGGAGAGGAGGAGAAGATGTTTACAAGGTGTCCGAAGGTAAGCCGGACCGCAGGAAAGTGGACCGGTTGAGTACCGGTCGGTCGGGAGTGCAGGAGGTGGTCGACGAGCCCTATAGTGGACTCGGACGTGCGGTAAGATGAAGGGGAAAGTACCCAAGGCTCATGGAATCGAATAGGTGCGAAAAGATGCATTCAAAATGTGAAGTACAAACTCTTTATAGTCCGGGAATTGCCCAGGACTGTGTAGTTACTGTAAATAAGGTTCGGAAC